>CAAE01009438.1:0-32627 GCA_000180735.1 Tetraodon nigroviridis | reverse complement strand
TCTAAACTCCAGCATGACATGATCTAGAATCTAGTCCACAGTCGTGTGGGTGGCCTTGACAGGTGCTTTCCTGGGGCGTCTCCTCCCAGGCCCGGATTTACGAATCATTCACCTCCAGGACAGTCTGGGGTTCCACCTTGCGGTGGATAGATGGCGACGGTATAACAGGGTATCATGTCCCAGAGGGCCACGGTTGGTCTTAGGTCTGAACGGGTTAGGACCAGTCAAAAGTAAGCAGTGTCTTCAAAAAGAAACTAATCATTGCTTCTTAACTGGACAGGTTGATACCCCGGAGGTGTGATTGACTCAGTTACACCGTAAAAACAAATGTGCTGAAAGTTGAGGGCTTGGATGATTGGCTAAGCACACCTAGGTTAAAGATGGAGAAAACAACTTGCAGATTGTCATCTTGCCTAAACCGTTTTCCTAAGCCTGAACCATTTCGTTATGTTTGTCCAGAGTGTGACCAAAGAACGGGGTTTGAAGCTAATGGCTCAACACAAGGATACAGCCCAGCTCGCTCAACAAATTCACCATGTGCTCACCTTCTGTAACTGGGCCATCACCAACGGAAGTAGCACAGCACTGCTCTACAGTAAGAGGCTGGTAAGTCTCATGAGTAGCACCTTTCAACTGTTTAAAACTGTCAGTTTTTAACCATTTATATTGTATTTGTTACTGAAGTCAGTCTAAATATGCGCCTACTGCGGGAGTAAAATGAAATGAGACACAGTCAGTTTCAAGCTATGTGTATTCTCAGTCACAACTTGCACGATGCTGCTTTCAAAAGTATGCAAATTCTTGGTTTCTATCCGCCCGTCGTAGTCTTGTTTTTGTCATTATGCACAAGTGCAAAGCCAGCCATGAACACACACCTCCTTGGCAGTAATTACTGAGGTAATCTCATGCGGTATTGTTGCAACTCTTTGTATTTTTGGGCTGTTTTTTTCCTCCAGATCTTGTACCAGCTTCAGAAACTCTTCAAAGCCAGATTGGAGCCAGTGCCTCAGGCCAATGGTGTTGTACACTTTTACTGCGATCCCACATTCTGGGCCAAAAATGTGTCCAATCTAGGTGAGAGACTCCGTCCTCAAAGATGTGACCTTGCACTTTTACACATTTTTCTATGCTTATAATAGTCAAACCAACCACAGGAACACACAGCCCATTTTAAAGGTAAGGGATTTGGTTTAATGGTGCAAAAACCACATTTTTCCCGACAAAAATGATATTAGAATAATATTATTAAGTTCCTGTCTAAAGCAGTGGTCCCCGTTTCAGGAAAACCTATAATGGGCTTATATTCCCCTCTTTTTTTTTTCTTTCTCTACCCTTCATCTCTCTATATCCCTCTTTTATAATAACAAGAAAAAAGGCATTACTGAAGTAATAAAACTTCTGTATGTCCTGGTATTGTTGTGGCTTTTTCTGCGGCTAAATTACTTTATCAGTTAAGCTTCAGATAAGTTTAATACCTCTGCCAGTGCGCTGAGTTTGAGAAGCCACGAAGGTCGAATGATGAGACGGGTTCAGCTGGTTCACGATCCATATTATGGTTTATTGCAGTGTCACAATTCACCATGCATGATAAGTAGCCCGGGCTAAGTCCGATAACTAACAGAGAGCCTTCTACCTTTTATACAATTCTGGGGTCTGGGGAGCTCCTCCCTAGACCCCTCCTCACATTTTTTATTCTTATACTCATTTTCCACCGTTATCTTCCAGATGTCATTTTATCAGAAGTTAGCCCAGTCTTGTCCGTATTCTTTTAAAGACATCTACCACACCTCCAGTCCTCCCTTTCGCAGGTGGCTCTTCTCATGTTTCCAATTAACCCCTTAGGGTGACAGTTTTACGACCACACTATCTTTCATTAATCTTTCATTTTATCAATGTTTTGACATTCAGCCACCACTTTCCCATGGTCAAATATTACTTTCCCTTGACCTACTTTCGCAGGTGCACTGATAAGACAGCACCATTCCCATAACTCTTAGCAATTAACCGTGGCTGTCATCTCCACTTGGCCTTCAGCATAATGTTTGATTGTGATTACATCATACTTTGCTCTGTTGCATAACTGTTACTACAGTATGACATCTAACATTTAATCTAGGTAACCTCAGAGTGAGTCCTCTTCCACGTACTAAAACTCCTGGAAATGTCTTCTTTTTTAAAAACATGGTTTTGTAATCACTGCAGGTAACTTGGTGGTTGAAAAGCCGCCACCTCCTGTACAGCCCCCTGGCGTGATGGGAGGAGGACCACCCATTTCACCAGGTCAAGGCCACCCTGGCAGACACCCAGGCCAGATTAACCTGGCTCAGCTCCGGCTGCAGCACATGCAACAGGCAGCGTTCGCCCAGAAGCACCAGCACCAGCACCAGCACCAGCACCAGCACCAGCACCAGCAGCAGATCCAGCAGCAGCTGCGTCTTTCCTCCCATTTGTCCCAGCAGCACCCCAGACAGACCGGCCCACCCATGGTCCAGCAGCAGGTAGCCACATTTCCACCTCATAAGGACCCACTGTCACCGCGTATCTATAACATTTGATGTGATTTTACTTCATTGTTTGGTCAATTGATACATATGTGCCAGTAGTATTTACAACCTATTACAGCCACATTTATTCCCCCCCCTCAGCCTCCCAGGCTCATCAGTATGCAGCAGCCACAAAGAGGAGTAGCTGTAGGCATGAATGGTGGGCCTGGCCCTGGCATGTACCCTTCACCCCATCACATGCGGCTGCCAGGACCCCAGCATAGTAGATTACCCACAGCGCAGCCGAGACTGAACGGACAGCCGTACACGCCCTTGATGCAGCCTCAATTGCAGAGACCGGTTAGTAGTAGTATTGTATCTTTTTTGTGTGTGTGCGCTACACACTCCTGTGTGATGTAGGACCTACAGGGGCCTTACGCCATAAACAACGCGTTTCCTCAAAGAGCTGGTATTGTCACCCAAATCTATGTTAAAGAAGATGATTCAAAATCCCAAGTGGAAGTGACTTTATTCATTTATTGCTGTGTAAGTGCGGTCTAGTGTGTAAGTGTTCCATGGATTTGGACACATGCAGCACTGTTTCTATCTATCTATCTATCTATCTATCTATCTATCTATCTATCTATCTATCTATCTATCTATCCATCTATCCATCTATCTTATCTATCTATCTATCTATCTATCTATCTATCTATCTATCTATCTATCTATCCATCTATCTATCTATCTATCTATCTATCTATCTATCTATCTATCTATCTATCTATCATCTATCTATCTGTCTATCTATCTATCGTGTGTGTAAATATAAGAAAACTTTAACTCTCTTGATGTTAACGCCAAAACATTCCTAAATGTGATGCATGTTTTATAACTAATTTCTGTGATTATAGCAGCACTTTGCATTAATTTCGAGTGTAGAATTTTACGTTGAAATATATTTTTTTTTGATAAAGACCTTTATTATTTTGTAATGTTGCTCATACAAGTGACACTTAGCATTTTCCTAACTTATTGAACATTTTCAAAAGGCCAATTATTCATAGCCAAAAAGTAAATACACTCAGGATTTGTTTTCTTGTGACATCAGAACTTGGTGAAGTACAGAGTTATTTGATTCATTAAAATGCCTGCAGTATGACAATATTTTCGTAGTAAAATGTAGTATTTATATACCTATATGTATGAGAGAACGTATACGATACCACCACTATATCCAGCACCCTTTTTTTGTGTCCAGATGTCTATAGAATCTGAGATGAGCCACCAAAGGTTTCGTTTCTTACTGCAATCAGGGGTTTGGCACCTTTTTTCTTACTTTGTCATTCCTGTGTCTTGTGCAGCATGTGTTGGTTTCCAAATGCATGAGTACGCAGCCATGTTGTGTTGGCAGACGCAACACCTGACAGAACTCGATCAGCCGATTGATCCTGCACATTCGCATCCCCCCCCCCCTTTAATTATCTGTTCATCCTTCCTGCCGATAATTGTCCTCGGCACGTATTCAACCATCCATCGCGTATTCTCTTTCCCTCTCCCACAGCATTCCAATCCAGGGCATGCAGGCCCCTTCCCGGTGACGTCGCTACATAACGCCAACCCTACAAGTCCTACTAGCGCCAGTATGGCCGGCGCTCATGCTCACCGCAGCCCAGCCAGCCCCATTCATCAGTCCGATCGAGCTCATCCCCTCCGTGACCAACCCTGAGAACCTGCCCTGCCTACCTGACATTCCCCCCATACAGGTGCGCAAACTTTATTTGTAGGTTTGTTCTGTATATATCAGAGCGTTTGATCATTTGAAAATGCGTTTCCGATCTTGGAGTGACGTGTATTTTTCGACGGTGTTTTCGCGTCACCAGCTGGAAGATGCAGGCACGAGCAACTTTGCGAATATTTTGTCCCGCTACATCACAGCTAGCACGCAACAACCGTTGGTGCCCCTTGACATCAACTCCTCACCTGGGTTGTCGACACAGTCTGGATCTTCAGGTAAACATGCATTTTAGGATGCAGACGCACGTCCACATTAACATGCTTTCATCAATGCCGTGTCGTTCAGGCCACACCATTTTGTCACCGTAAGGTTATGAAGCTTCATATGCTGTTCTTTTTAAATTAGTTGGAATTATTCCTCTTCAAAGAATTAAAAAAACTATCAATTTACTGTTTTATCTTTTTATTTTAGGTCCTTTGAATGCACACACACCGGCAAGGCCTTCCAGCACGTCGAGTACAGGCAGCAGAGGCAGGTAGGAGGTTTAACGCATTTAAAACACACAGGTTTAACATATATTTAACCTCACAGGGCATCAAAATGCACATGATTAGCAATGTCAAAAATGTCGTTTGTCATTGTGAGGAAGTCAAACTAACAGAAAGCAACAATACGTAAATCAAACGAATCTGTTGGGATTCGCTGGGTAATTATTACAAACAATGGTCAAGGTATTTTCTTTGCCTTTAGGAATCCTTAATTTAGTTGTGAGTCTCAAAACATGGCATGTCGCACAGAGTACTTTTAATATGGCGCATCAGGTTTACGTCACCCACAGAAGGAAAAGGAGGAAGTGGACGTGTTCGGTTGCAGGAATAGGACTATTTTTGCAGTAGTTAGCTGGTCGTTTACTATTAAATGAAATGTCCTTTTTCTCTCCTCTGTTTATATATTGTTCTTTGACCAAGCCAAAATGGGTTTTTTTTATCCTATTACCTGGTTAATTAAAAAAAATATTTAGTAAAATATAAAAACTTTCAACGGCTGCCGCCCCATTCTTTTCCATCAAGCGGTTCCATTCTTAAGGAAGGATTACGAAGTTGTTTTAGAAGCAGGTTTTGTTGACTTACTTAGTCGCCGTTCCAATATTCTTTTTTGTGACAGCAGTTCTCTTAAACCTCATCTGCACACATACTGAGGCTGAGACCTGTGATTGAGTTTATGAACTGAGGTTGCTGCTTGTAAAAGGAAATAAACCCAGGAGAGCCGCCTTTGTTTGCCTTTGTATGTTGTTAAAGGATTTAAATGGCTGTAGTTAAATGCTCTTGGTGCTTTACCGTTTTCTTTCTGCCTTTTAAGTTGCAGTTCTGCAGGGAGAGGTACTGCGTCTGGTGGTGCTGCAGCGGAACAGGTGAAGGTGAAGCAGGAACCTGGCACAGAAGACAGCTACAGCTGTCCGTCGTCTCTGAAGACGGAGCGGGGGACGGACTCTCGCAGTGCCTGCATGGTACGATCCTGCCCATCGGCGAAGCGATAGATTGCAATAATATCTTCTAGAATGTGGGAAACAACATGAAATAAGCATAGAATTGGAAACAGGACGCTGGGTTTTTCCTCCTTGCCATCGGTGCTCTCATTCAAAAACAATCAGTTTGTTTTCTGCTGTTGGGAATCTGGGAACTAATTTCTATTTTTAATCAATCGGTACTTGTGGGATGCCCACAAACGAGGCGGCTCAGTCCATGACAGTAAAATTCACCAGTGGCTTTTTTGTGAAATAACTGACTTTGAGTTGGGCCGAGAGGAAATCTAACATTTCTGCGTGTGCTTTTTTTTTTTTTTTTTTTAATTAGATGAGCAGTCCAGAGAACAGCCCCCTTCCTGTAGTGGGACTTGCATCTCCGGGCCACAACACCAAGGCTTCAGGGGAAAGTGTCAAAACAGAGCCCCTCTCTGAGGCCCAGTGTCCCAGTACGAATGGCTCCAGTGCCGCCAGCTCCTCTTCTACCACTGGTACCACGTGCTCCGAGGACAGCAGCCGCACGGCCGAGACTCTGACCAATGGAAACTTCCAGAAGGGGACAGAAACCAAAGACGGGGGAAAAGAAAACTGTGCTGGGAAAGAAGATGACCCCAATGAAGACTGGTGCGCCGTCTGCATCAACGGAGGGGACCTGTTGTGCTGCGACCGCTGTCCCAAGGTTTTCCACATGAAATGCCACGTACCTACCATAAATATCTTCCCAAAGTAAGTCCTTTATTTGAACCCTGTTGCTTCAAAATCAGCGGGTACATCTAATGAAATTGTCTAAGTAAAAGTCACATCAAAATATCTAATTAGGTAATTAATCTCTTATCTTACGGGGGAATTTCTCTGCACATTCTGCCGGAGTCTTGAAAATCCCGAGATCAGATACTGTGAGGACAGCTAGGAAAACCAATGGAGAGGGACTCAGTCCTGAGGACCAGAGGGTCAGTATTCATGACAAGGATTTGTTTTTTAAAGGGAATATATAGGATATAGGAATTAGCCAATTATGGGTTGTTGGGAGTTCCGCAACCTAAATTAACAATTAAAAAATAGCTGAATAGTTCCACTCAAAGGTTTCTCTTTGTCTTGGTATGATGCAGAATTCTATTTGCTTTCTGTTGACAGAGATGTGAACGCCTGCTGCTTTATGTTTTCTGTCATGAACTCAGTGTGGGATTCAGGAAACCTGTTTCTAGTTCTGTAAGTAGTTCACAAAAACACCCTTTTTTTGGGAGGAGGCATGTTTGTTTTGTTTTGTTGGTTTTTTTTTTTTTTTAATATATTGTGTTTTAAGCTTTTAGCCACACTACATTTACAATTGAGTCCTGAAGTAAACTTCTGTTGTTTTAACTGCTTTTTATAAATGGACTTTTTTTTTCCTGCGTTAAAATTGCTTTGACGCTGTCAGGTTTACCAACCTGCAAGATTAAAAACAGCGCACAAACAGAAAGAAAGACACCAGCTTGCTCGCAATGGTCGCTTCCCTCGTCTCCAAGGATGCCGTCCCTTCTTGCAGTTTTTATTGGTCAGCAATAGGGCGTGGTTACATTCCTTAGGTCACAAAATGTTCACTCATTTCCGAGGTCACACCTCAACCCCCCAAATCTCCTCTGTATTTTCTTAACAAAGTCCCCACACCCTGGCATTCCTTTTGTTAAGGGTCTCTGCCTTTCCTTATCAGTAATTACCATCTCTCGTAAACCAGGCACACATTCCAGGGTCAACCAGGCACACTGCATGAGCAGCCTTCTAAATGATAATACCGGTACATTATTTTTCCCAACAACACACATTTCTTACCCACTTTTTTTTTTTTGGATCAGGTGCCGAACTACTACAAGATTATTAAGAAGCCCATGGACCTGAAGAAGGTGAAGAGGAGGCTGCAGTTGCAGAGTTCACAGTATTATAAATCCACCCAGGAGTTTGTGTCTGATGTGCGCTTAATCTTCAAAAACTGTGCGAAATACAACGAGGTGAGTGGCATGAGCCCGAATCCCACTTGAAAGACGAGTTACTGCTCGTGTCTGCTGACTAAGGTTAGACTGGCAGTTGAAGTTACCACCGCTTGAGCCCAAATGGTCGTTTTGAAACCCAAATCAGCTGAGAGCATCTGGTCTCAACATAGTTCAACAGACGGCCTAAAGTGATGTCTGTTGAACGTTTGAAAGGTGGCTTAACGCAGAGTCCTGCACAGGTCCAGTATCGGAAACCTGCACCAGTTTATCACCCGTTGACATTTAAAACCGCGCTCCTGCGACCTGGTATGCAGCCACTACAGTCACTCATTTTAATTGGCACATTTTCAGGTTTAGGCTCCATTCGGTCTTTATTTTTCACCAGCTAACCCCGGCAGAAAGAGCGCTTCGTAGGACATTGCCGTTAATTTGAAATAATTATACGGCGAACCAGCAAAGTGCACTTTTAAATAAAAGACATTGCGTCTTTATAGCATGATGTAGGTGGAAGAATGTTTTTCCGCTTCTAGTTCTATTATTCTAAAGTACAACAGTGCCTGGCCTGAAACGTTAGAGTTTTTCCTGCTGGGGCCCATTGCAAGACTCTGCTGCGGCTTTTGAAATGACTAAACGGAAAACCTGAAGTATTACCAAAGTCAGGTATGATTCTGATAAATCTGCCAAATTTGACCCCACTGAAGTCGCAAACTATTAAGTCTAACCTTGTGTGAATACACAGCATGGCCCTGGACCAGTGTGAGGTGGCGCTTTCAGCCTGAAGCATGCCCGTACTGTCGTTCTGTCTACCTGCCTACTAACACCGCCTGCTGGAGGAAGCGCGGTTGACGCTGCGCTTCTTCACGCTGGTTGCTCACTGTGTGAAACCTGACGGTCCCGTCTGCATCTCACTGATAACTAACACACCTAAAGAACCGATGCATTTGGATGTCAGTCGTGTGCGCTGGTTTCACTTGGTGCTGGTGTGGGAATTGGTTCATTTTCACATGGTGCACATTGCTTTTGTTCTGTCTTCTAGTAACACAGGCAGCTTCTTTTTTAAAAAGGGGTTAAACTATCTTTGATCAATGGTGATCTTAAAGTTTCTGATTGTTGAATGTTATCAAGGTCGTAAGCATTCCACCAATTAAAACAGAATAACCTGGCTGCTAAGTGTTGAAGAACAGACTTTTTCACATTTCCGTGTTAGCATTTAACAAACTTTTTTTCTCTAAATAATAATGACAACATCTTTAACGGTTTATCATTCTATTTTCAGTAAATGCCCTTAAAGGGCTCTATACACAGACAACATTAAAGACCAAAATAAGTTCCTTAATTAGCTAATACTCTGAGGATGAATTGCGATCTAATCTGATCTGATCTGCCAAACCGGGCTGGATTGAGACGTCTTAAAATCAAAGTGTTCTAGTAAATGACCACAGGAACAATAAAAATGTAGTAGAGGACAATAGAACATGACACAGACCATTAGGTATTTTTTAATGTTATAATTATTATCTTCTTTTCCTGATAAGATTGTAGCTGAGGAACTCAGGTGATGATTTTGACCCACTAGAAAGTCAAAATAAGCAATCATTTCTGAAAGCATCTTAGAGACCAAGTAGGATTCCAAATAACAGCACCTTGTAGGTGGCGAACCTCATGTTTTTTTGATAGAATTTGATGGAATTTAATGGAAATTTTGATTTGTTGAGCTGAACCTGGGTTCATTTGGTGTGTAACTGCGACCTCTGCTGGTAGACTGGCGTTAGAACACGTGCAAGCCTGAGTGTGTCAAACACACAGTTGGTTTTCTGGTTTGGCAGCTCAGCAACTCATAACTGGATTATTATTAAACATTCGACGTGGTAAAAACCAAATAATAACTAACCATTTTAAATGTGAGGTTTTTTTATACCGGTGGTGTGTGATTCCACCGTTCTAATCCAGACCGAATATGAATAACTATTTAACGAGACAGTAATCATTATCTTGTGAGCTGTATGCCACTAAATGAATAAAAGAAAATAAACAATCTGGTCCATTAACGCAAACATAGGCTTTAATAAACCTCACACCACCCAGTAATATAGCTGTTAGCTCCTCATTAGAACAATCCTTCAATCTAACTAGATTACTGACCGTAAAACTAGCCACAGTTTTATTCCCGGGACTGTAAAAGTGACAGAATTTAGGAGCATTTAGAATCTTAATAGCCACCGAAACCACTGAGGGACCATTTGTCTGTGTAATTGTGAGATTGGGCTCCACATACCTGAGAAGTGCGGGCTAAATGCGCTGCCAACGGAGGCACCGCGGA
Source organism: Tetraodon nigroviridis (assembly GCA_000180735.1). NCBI lineage: Eukaryota > Metazoa > Chordata > Actinopteri > Tetraodontiformes > Tetraodontidae > Tetraodon > Tetraodon nigroviridis. Next base: position 22,597 of record CAAE01009438.1, on the reverse strand, counting down.
GTGGACGATGGACGCCTCGCAGGCTGTTAACGGACTCCCCACCTGTTATTTATTTTGTAACCTGCCTGTGCTGTCAACTCTTTTCTTCTCCCCGCTGCTTCACTACTGTTATCGCCCCTTTTTTAGATGTCTCGAATAATCCAGGTTTATGATGAGGAGAAAAAGATAAATACCCAGGTAAGCCGCTTCCAACAGAGCACAGATGTCCTGTCCCTTCCACTGAGGCTCTTTCTGTCCAACACATGGACATTACACCTTTTTTTTAATACGATTCTCGTTATTCCTTCAGTCTCGGTAGGAAGAATGTTTGTCTGTCTGGAGTGTTTGACGTGTTTTTACTGGCCTTTTTGTTTTTTGTTTTTTTTTTTAACCATAGCTCCCATTTCACGGCGCGACTATCCAGCTGCGCGTCAAAGTTAGCGCGTCGCTAAGCAACGCTCGCTATCAGGGTTTGTCTTTGATATCAACATCCTTTGATGACGGTCTGTCTGACACTGATAGCAAAGTGCTCTGGTCAGAAGTGAAGGAAACTGATTCACCAATCTGATGATAACATATAGATAAGATGGGGGTTTTTTTTTGGATTTCTAGATGATCTGATGGTCTTTTTCCGTTCCACCGTAACACGTTCTTTTCCCGTTCAAAGGCCGTAGACCGCGTGCACGGCTGTTGTGTTTGTCTCACGCGCTGTTGTTGCTCAAGCGTCTGCAGAGGTAAACGTGTTAATGCTGCTTTTCCACGCAACGGTTGTTCCTCCGGGTCCTTTTTTCGCTGGGCGTCGACCAGCAGTGACCCCTCGTCGATGCACCAGTCGATTTTTTTTATCATTTCTAACTTTCTACTGTCGGAAGAGAATAAATACAAGGCTCCACTTTGAGTCAGTGTTTGTAGATAAATGCTTTTAGTGGCTGCACACTTCAGTATGAGGAACTGCTTTAAAGGGCCCTAATTGAACTGGTAAATATTTAACGTGTGACCCAAATTTGCGCTAACGTGTTTGTCAGGTTTCCACCATTTGCCTATTGTGTGTCTAAGTGTTGGGGAGTTGGCTGAGTTTACCTCTCATTATCGCCACCGTTTGAATGGAACAAAGGCAGACGTTATCATGTGATGGAAGAGTGTTTTCACTGGCTGCTTGAGGAAAGGCAAAATAGCAGATTAAGAAACGCTAAAGAATTGTGTAAACTATGCGTTTGGCTTTTCGTTTTAACCTCTTTTTATAACGTGTGTTTTTTTTCCGTGTATACACACAGATTTGTTATAATATACCTATTTGGGTTAGGGTTAGAGGGGAGAATTCAGAAGGTCTGGGTGGATGCTTGTGTGTGTGGGTGTGTGTGAACTAAACGATGTAATGGTTTGGCATTTTTTTTATTTTTACCCCATTCTGTTATTTGTATTTGTGTTTATTGTATTGGAATCATCATTAAACACACACACACACACACACACACACACACACTCAGACCTTCTGAATTCTTCCCTCTGAGACGTCTCTTTGATTTCGGCTTGTTTGACCCTAAATGTCAGACCTCTTGAGCCACAGTGGGACGGGGCGCCAGGATATCTGATGAAGGTTTAACCAAAGGCAGCCCGTCTCACCTCCATCTAATGTGTCTCCATTGCTTTCTCTTCTCCTCTTCCTGCCTCCATCCATTGGCGTCACCCCCCTCCCTCCCTCCCTCCCTCCCGCCTCTCCACCTTCCCGCAGGTGGGCTCCGAGATGGCGTTGTTCGGCCAAGCGGTGGGCGTTTACTTCGAAGAGCAGCTGCGGCAGATCTTCCCCGGCCAGGACTTCCCCGAGGTGGCCGAAGCGGAGGAGAGTCCCAACACGAAAGAGAAGGAAGAGGATACGGACGACTCGGACGAGGACTTCGTACAGCCCAGACGCAAGCGGTTAAAAACCGATGAAAAAGTGATGCACATTAAGTGAAAAGAAACCTTACATGACACAACGGGAAGCGATAAGCTGTCTTCCTCACAGCTCTCCTCCCGCTGGGCAATAACGGAGGAGGGGGCTTCCTGAACAAGCCCGTGGGTTGATCTCATCCTCGCCTTTGACACGAGAACCCTCGTCCACTTGGACATTTGCCTCTGGCAGAACTCCGGAGGACAGAAAAAAGAGACGAGGCGCATTCCCCACGTGGCAACGCAAACACGGCGGGATGAAAGGTCGCCCGGGAAACTTTGGACTGGATTTGCATTGTTTGGGCTTTTCCTTTTTTTTTTTTTTTCCGCCATGCGTTTTCTTCTGGACATTTGTTGTAAGTTGCTTTTGAAAACGATGGACTTGATCTCCGGTGTATCATAGCTCTACTTGGACATGAAATCTATTAAGTATCGGTATCTCTGTGTGGAAGCGTGTAAATAAGAGTCTACCCAGCCGAAGGTCAACCCACGGTATAGATGTTCAGGTGTGTGATCAATAAAGCCTGTTCCCGAAGCATCGGCAGACATGTTGCTGTGAAGAGTAGATTTACTGATCATAGAATGTTAAAGTCTTGTACAGTTTACACAGACGACAAAATGTGCCGTTTCGGTAATTGTGAAAAACGGCGCTTCGGTGTTTAGAAACTGGTCTGAGTGGATCCGCCAGGAGCCCGAGTGTCAACAGCAGCACGGTGGGAAACAAAACACTTGACAGGCCTGCAGACAAACGAAGGAGACGTCTCATTTATCTGCTCGCAGGACATGTCCTCCGCCAACCCGTTCACCACCTTTTTTAAATTATTCTAACCCAGAAAAGATTTTAAGTGGGGAAAAAAAACAAAAAAAACCCCTTGGGGATTATTTTTAATCTTAGTCCTATGTGTGTATTTTTGTTAAAGATATAATAAAAGCTTTATGACGTGAATAACCGCCGTGACAGCTGGACAGCTGTTCTGTCCCCATCTGTGAAAAACGGACAGATTGATGGAAAATTCAAAAGATGGACGCGGATGCCTTTTCAATGTCAACCTCCTTGGCTGTGGGACGAAGCTGACAACAACAGATCCATGTCGGTGTCGAAGGTGAAAGCTTAAAGGCGTGTGTGAGCTCTAAAGATGAATGTTAATCCCGGCGGCTGTTTTTTTAGCGACAGACGTTGTACGAGACGGGCCGCGTCACGTGGACGAATAAATGTGATTTCTATTTTTCCCTTTTCTTTCCATTCTCTTCCTTCCTAAACACCCCAGGGACCTGCTTAAAAAAACGCGACTACCAAATATTTGTGGTTTGGTGGATTCTGGCGCCCCTGCTCTGCCTGCAGGAGGCTAAAATCAGGAAAAACGCCAGACTTTAGCAACAGTTGCCGGTTTTAGGCGCTGACGTCAGCGGCCAATTTTGCTGACTCTTCCGTCGGGCAGATGATCAGCTGACTTCTTTTTCACTATTCTCTAGCTCTGCTTTTCGGAAGCAGTCCAAATCCCCCCCCCCCACGAAACGAGAGAAGACGGATTGATCTTCTCGGGTAAGATTATTTCCTTTCATTTTTTTTTTTTTTTATAAAAGTTTTGCTCCTTGTGTAGCTTTACTCGTCCTGCGGAGATGAAAGACGCGTCTACCAGATCAAAGTATCAATTTAGGCGCAACATCCACACATCAGATGATAAAGTAACCTCTTGTGAACATTTTCGTACAGGTCTGTAGAACGTTTGCCCCGATGGGTTTGGTTATTATGGATGTACTATTTTTCGCATCCTCGCTCTAAAATGCAAAGCTTGTGAACTAATATCTGTGTAACAGCACTAAGATCCAACATCTTCGACGGATACACGATGAGAGGCTGCAAGGCACCTCTAAAATGTCCTATTACCATCGGGAAGTGACAGTTTACTGTGATTTTTTTTTTTTTTTTAACACAGAAAAATGAACGGCAATAAACATATGTTTATGATTTTAATTGTTTGTTATGCTTTTATTTTGAAGCCCCCTGGAGCGTTCTTTATTCCTCCTCGTGCTGGTCACGTGAGAATGATGTCGTTGTGACGTAGGAGCTCAGCGACAAATCAGCCATCGGGCGGATTGTTTATCACTAGATCTGGTTTTATTTCCCGCAGAACCTGGGTCGTTCCTGCTTCCTAAGGACTCCGACGACATGTCAGCGTTGACACAGGCAAGATAAATGTTCGATTGATTTCCCCACCAGGTTTGGTGTCTTAGTTTGTTGTTTTAAAGAAGATTTTTTACAGAAACGCCACAAAGGACCTCAGTCTGTTGCTAACACCCTAGCAAACAAACCTCTGTGATTTATCTTCGTTTCGGTGACTGCGTCCCTAAAAGAAATAAAACTAGATTTGGACTTGCCATTGTTTATCTTATCAGCAACACAATGTTATTCAGAAAAGCTTGTTTTTATCCCGTATCGACGCAGTGTGACCTAATGGGAAATGCGTTAGCTTAGATTTATCATAATGATCTGAAATCTCAATCTTTATTGTATTCAGATTCAGCTTTTCTTTACTTTCAGCAGGGCTCCTAGATCTTACTTTTACTTCTTCTTTGGCAGCATGTGTAAACTTGAGGCAACAGCTCAGAAATGATCCACTAAGAGCTGCAAATGCTGGAAAGCGAAAGTGGGATTCCAGAAATGGAAATGGTGTTTTTGGTGTTTTGTCTCCAGCAGAGTGTATGGAAAGATGCGGTCCCCACGCAGAGCGCCGCTGGAGCGGCCGCTGACGGCAACTTCACCTCTCTGTGCCCTAACGGGTCCCAGTGGGTTTGGGAAGGGTTGGGGGAATGTGCCCAGGATGCGCGAGACATGGCCAGCATCTACTTGGGCCTCCTCTCCATCGTCTTCTTCATGGTTTCCTCCCTTCCGTAAGTCTCTGTCACTGCAGTCGCTCGTTTGTAAAAACCTTAATACGCGTGTAACGCTTGGTTCCTGGTTTTTTTTTTCCCCAGACAATGCTACAGCTCAATTAAGAACGGGAATATGGACAGCGCACTTTCAATTTGGTTCCTGCTGCTGTGGTTGTCAGGTGACTCCTGTAACGTGATCGGCTCCTTCTTGGCAGACCAGCTCCCGCTCCAGGTAGCACGAGAGCTGGTTTCATTGTTGCTTACTCCAACGAATTGTATTTTTTTTTTTCCTACATGCCTGTCAGCAATACAGATCATGTCTTTAATTCCGTTTTCTCTTTCATCCAGACGTACACAGCCATATACTACGTCATCGCTGACTTGGTGATGCTAAGTCTGTATTTTTACTACAAGGTCAAGCACAGAACGGCTGGAAGTGAGTTTCCCTCGTTTCTGGTTGGCTTCTCTCTTTTGAGTTTCCACTCCTCGATACTGCTCCATACTCTTGTTTTCCACTGAACCGCGCGAGCGGTTTCACCGGCTGTTGCCAAGCGCTTAATCCATTCACTCTCTCACTCTCTGATTGCATCCTTTGTTGCTGTTGCATTTGTTTACCTCTGTAGCGCCCCCGAATGCGCTGAGCTCAGAGTGGCGGAATCAGCTCAGGTGTATGTCCGAGTATCAGCGTTGGAGCTGTGTTAGTTCCTCGTTTTTTTCCCTTTTAACCCTCCAGGCTGGAGCACTCTGCTGGCGGTGGGTGCGACGTGTGTCCTGGGCCTCGGCTCCAGCTGCGTAGCTCTTCCTGGCTTCAGCGCCCACCCGCAGGTCAATCCGCCCGGGTTCAGGAGTCGCGCCCTTCTCTCCACCGCTGACGCCACTATCAAGGTGAGTAACTAATCTGTGTTATCTGGGCCCATAAAAGAAGACCGGATGGGTTTCCTTTTGTGACGTTTGCTCTTTGTCTCTTAGCCATTTACCCCTAAAGAGATTATTGGTTTCTCCATTGGGTCGCTATCGTCGGTTCTGTATCTGTGTTCCAGATTTCCTCAGATATACATCAACGTAAGTACAGCGCTTTGGATTTGTTACACAATCGGTGATACAATATTCTAAAAAGGCTCCTCTTAGTTTTAAATTGTTTGTGATCATTTATTCAAAGGTGGCGGCGACTGGAAACGCACATGATGTGTGATAATCATACCCGCCTTTTCTCTCTCAGTTCAAGAGGAAGTCGACAGAGGGGCTTTCGTACTTCCTGTTCGGACTGGTCATCGTGGGGAACACCATGTACGGCCTGAGCGTCCTTCTGAAGAACCCCAATTGGGATGAGGACGAGAAGGGCTACATGATACACCACTTGCCCTGGCTCATCGGCAGCCTCGGCACCCTGATGCTGGACCTCATCGTATCCTTTCAGAAAATAATATTTCCAAAAAAAAAAACAAGAGGAAAACACAGCTGCGGCGAGGGGGGGCCTCTGGGCTGCCTGCAGTCCCACATACATGCCAGATTTTAGGCAGGGCTGCGCTCGCTCGTTAGGTGGTCTCGTGACTGCGTGCGTGGGAACGCCATGTGCTTTCAAAGCGCCCCGAATGCTGTTGGGAAATGAGGACGTCATCAGCAAAAAGACGAAAAAAACCCCGAAGCGCAGCTGCAACAGTGGCCCCTAGAGGCCGCAGGCGGCTCTGCACGCCACAGAAGCGGAGCCCTGTTTCTTCGCTTCGCGTTTACCTGTAGAAACACGTCTGAAGGGTAGATTTTCTGCTGATCTTAAGCCTCGACGTTCGTTCCCTAGGTTCCGTCCTGTTTCTGTACCTGCATTAACCTCCCCTTTGTTTTTGTTAACTCTCCTTAACGATGTTTATTCAGATCTCAGTGCAGTTCTTGATTTATCGCAAATTCGTCCCAAAGGAGGACAGTAGCGTGGACGAGACTGCACCTATGATCCAAGATTACTGAGGGGGGAAACGCGGGGGACGGGGAGGGACAACGACGGCTCCCCGCGGACCCTCGTCACGCTCTCAGTCAAAAGGGTCAAACTCCAGGAACATTTTAGCGGATCTTTTATTGCTAGGCTTTATTTATTATGCCTTCTTTTTACCCTTTTATCCGCAGTGGTGCCATCGGTACGACCGTTTGGGCAGCGTCATTCCCGCTGCCGCTCGGATGTAAATAGTCGCTCGAGGATTTTAAGTGTTGGACAGTTTGGGATCTTTCACCGTCGGCTTGAATTCCAGCTCAGAAGTGGAATCAGACTTCAGAGAAACACACGCCACGTGTGTGTGCGTGTATATTTCCAAACTCTAGGATGCTGAAACAGCAGAGTCAGTGTTGTTTGTGCTCTTTGCCTCAGTTTTTTTTTTTTTTCTTGGATCCAAATTTTTAATAGAAAAAAAGAATTTTAAAGTGTAAAATTGTATGTGGTCAATCCTGAACTGGTGTTTACGCAGCGGAAAAGGTGCAGTACTTTCAAAAAGGGGGCCTTTTTGTTAGCATTTTTAGGGATTGATATCAGTAAGGTCATTCCATGACCAAAAAGACGGAAAAAACCCCGAAGCGCAGCTGCAACAGTGGCCCCTAGAGGCCGCAGGCGGCTCTGCACGCCACAGAAGCGGAGCCCTGTTTCTTCGCTTCGCGTTTACCTGTAGAAACACGTCTGAAGGGTAGATTTTCTGCTGATCTTAAGCCTCGACGTTCGTTCCCTAGGTTCCGTCCTGTTTCTGTACCTGCATTAACCTCCCCTTTGTTTTTGTTAACTCTCCTTAACGACGTTTATTCAGATCTCAGTGCAGTTTTTGATTTATCGCAAATTCGTCCCAAAGGAGGACAGTAGCGTGGACGAGACTGCGCCTGTGATCCAAGATTAACTGAGGGGGGAAACGCGGGGGACGGGGAGGGACAACGACGGCTCCCCGCGGACCCTCGTCACGCTCTCAGTCAAAAGGGTCAAACCCCAGGAACATTTTAGCGGATCTTTTATTGCTAGGCTTTATTTATTATGCCTTCTTTTTACCCTTTTATCCGCAGTGGTGCCATCGGTACGACCGTTTGGGCTGCGTCATTCCCGCTGCCGCTCGGATGTAAATAGTCGCTCGAGGTTTTTAGGTGTTGGACAGTTTGGGATTTTTCACCGTCGGCTTGAATTCCAGCTCAGAAGTGGAATCAGACTTCAGAGAAACACACGCCACGTGTGTGTGCGTGTGTGTGTGTATTTCCAAACTCTAGGATGCTGAAACAGCAGAGTCAGTGTTGTTTGTGCTCTTCGCCTCAGTTTTTTTTTTTTTTCATGGATCAAAATTTTTAATAGAAAAAAAGAATTTTAAAGTGTAAAATTGTATGTGGTCAATCCTGAACTGGTGTTTACGCAGCGGAAAAGGTGCAGTACTTTCAAAAAGGGTTAGGGTTAGGGGGGCCTTTTTGTTAGCATTTTTAGGGCTTGATATCAGTAAGGTCATTCCAGACCTTTACTTCTCTAGTCCTTGTTGCCGTGGCGATCCACGGCTGAAAACATTACCTTCAGTTTTTTTATTCAAAAGCTACTGTTTGCACAAATAGTTGGGGTTGTTCTTGTTCTCTGGGAACGGTGAAATATCGTCAGTTGTTGTTTGTACTGAATTGATTAAATCCACAATTCACACTTTTTAAAATCTTCACTGGTTAGAGTCTGTGGTTAAAAACCCAGAAGGTTACGCACATTATCAAAGGGTGCACCTTTATTTACCTCAGCGTTTTAAGAATAAATAAATTTAGATTAAGCTTCTTCTGTTTTTGGGTTCTTTAGAATGACCAAAAATGATTTAATAAAAAAAAAAAAGCAATAAGAAATTGTCTAAAAAATTGCCGACGTGCCATTTTATAGTTGTAAACTTTCAACTGTGTGTGTGTGTGTCAGTACTACTTGGAAAATTAAAATATCCTAAATAGTGCGCTTCAGTAAGTCAGTTTTAAAGGTGAAATGTACGTTTCATGTAGACAAATAGTTAGCGAATCAATATATTTCAAGCGTTTATTTGCTTTGACTTTGCTGATGATGGTTTTTCTTGGTTTCAAGCAATATTCTTAATTTCTGAGTTTTTAAACTGGAGCTTTTCTGCAGCTGAAAGTCCTAAACGGCAAAATCACAAACAAGTACTTTTTCGGGATGTTCCAATTTTCCGACCAGTACTGCGTATGTTCTCCTGAAGCTCTTTTCCGTGAGGAACGAGTCCCGGTTCACTCCCAGGCTTCCGGAGGTGACGGCCTGCTCTTGACCCCCATGTTGAATCTGAACCTCTTGCTTTCGCTGCCCTCGGGCCCCCCCCAGCAACCACGTTTGACCCGCTCCTGGGAGGCCTTGACAGTTATGTTGTTTTTCTTCATTAGTGGATTCACGCTGACCTCTCACTCGCTCCCTCCTCCCTCACACACACACACACACACACACACACACACACACACACACACGCACACAGTCACATTTTCCCTCACTTTTAAATATAATGAAAAACAGTAAGAGCCCACACACAGAGGAGGGAGGGTCAGTTCAGAACTACTGAGGGTTTAGTAGCTGTGTGTGTGTGTGTGTGTGTGTGTGTGTTTTGGGGGGATGAAACAGTGGCAGAGATTATGAAGGGGGTCGGGGAGTTTGCAGGAACCAGCGATAACCAACGTCCATCCATCAAGTGTAAAAGATGCTGTTTATAAACGCGGCGCTGGGAATTTTTTAATGAGCCGTCCTGGATGCAGGTCCACTCGTTAACCCCCCCCCCCTCCCACACACAGACACACACCCATACTGGAAAATATCACGGTGAATCTGTGGGATTTCCTACTGTTGACCTAGCCTGGGAACGCTCCAGGGCTGCTCCTCTTTGGCCCGGGTCCCCGCAAAGACTGTTAATTATTGCTTCTGACAGGCGTCTGCAGGCACTGGGTCGGCAGCGGTACACACTGAGAGGAACTGTCTTTCAAAAGGTTCTGTTTACTCATGCGTGTGTGTGCGCGCGCGCGTGTGTGTGTGTGTGTCGTTTGAAGGCTGCTTTGGAGCCAGCGCGACCAGAAGCTGTCCAAGCGAGAAGACGGCAGGACGAGCGGTGAGTCCACCAACTCCGTTTGGCAACAGTGTTGACGATCCACCGGTTTGGGCGTGTGACCTTTGACCTTTGACCTGTGTGTGTACGCTGGCTCCTGCTGTTATCTCCAAAGCAGAAGAGGGTTAAATCTACCGGTGAAAAGTTGCATTGATCTTACGTTACCCCCATTTTGCTGGTCTTTGTCTCAAAGCTGGACTTCCCACTTTTGGGATAAGAGGCTCCATTTTTAAGGTTGTGGCAAAAAGAGGGAAAATTCAGCTTCCCGGTTGCTGGTAACATCCCATCCACAAAGCCTCGGTGAGTTTTCCGTAGGCTCCGCAGCAAGTGACTGATGTATGTACAGGACAGGAGGGGCAGTGGGGTCACATGACCGAACCTTTTCCAGACGTTTATTACAATCATAATAAAGTCTGCAGAGAGTTTTTGCGGGCAGGAGATTCGGAATTTTTAACACAAACGTTTTAACTCGCGAGACTCTTCGTGAACAGGAACCCGAACGCATCAGGGATGAGATCGTTGAGTCCTCATCGTGGAGCCTTGCGTTCGTCTTTTTCCGCTCCTTCTCACGACACCCAAAGACGACCCGGCGCAGCGCCCACGGGAACGGGATTTTTCTTCTCTTTTCCCCGCGTGCATCAGTAAACAGCGGGCTCTCGTTATCGAGCGGCGGCAGCTCTCTGATAAAGAGAGCGTCTGAGGATTTACGAGGCCCTGAAGGTATCAGGGAGCCTCTCACGTCATCCGTTAGCCCCCCCGGCGTCAGCCATAGATCACACTCGAGCATGAACGTTTGGGCTGATCATTAGTGCAGAATGCACCCAAAAATCCGCCCCCCCACCCCCCAACGTGTCGACGCTCACCCCGTGGAGGACGCCCTCGCCGTCAGGCCTGCGTCCAACAACGCGAAAAGATCCACTGCGACATTTGCACACTCGGAGACTTTGTCTCCATCATTTAGCGTCGGCCCAAACACCCTTCCTCGCTCTCCTCCTCCTCCTCCTCCTCCTTATCGCCAGAGGTCAGAAACAGATGGAGGAGTGTTCCGATGGCTCCTTTCGTAGGACGGAATGTGACAAAAGTCCATCAATTAGAGACGCTCCTTCACCCGCCAACTCTGTGCAGACGAGCCTTTTAGCGCCGCGGACGCTAAAGCGGACAAACAGCTGTTCGTCCTCGGAGCTCTGGAGGTGTTGAAACCATTAAAGATCTCGGGGACAAAGTGTCCGGGCAGGAAAAAGTCGTGGCAGGAAATGTCGTTCAGAACAGGAGTTATGAGGACATCGGTCATTTCGCTCCAACATCGCAAATAAAACACCAGGGAACTTTAACCTGTCGAGGACAAAGTACGTGTTAGTCATGTTCTCTCATTTATTTCTTAGAGTCAGATATATTTATGTGTGTGTGTGTGTGTGTGTGTGTGTGTGTGTGTGTGTTCAAGTAATTAGTACGCTTACTGGTTTTATGTCAGAATTCAGTGTTCCAAAATGGGTGATTTATCCCCAAAATTGGATTGGTTTATTAATTTTTGATTATATACATATACTGTATGTGTGTGTGTGTGTGTGTGTGTGTGTGTGTGTAAGTATTTGAAAAAGGCCTTTTAAAGCCCTGTACCAGCCGCTCTTTTCCAGTGAAGTGCAACCCTGTGAACAGAACTCTTGTTCCATGATCGCTGCTCCAACATTGATCGTCTCCGCTGCATCCGCTGTTTGTCTCCGCCGGCAACCGCTCAGCGACGGTTCCCATAACCGGCCAGGAGAAAGAGATGAACGCTGGGTGGGAGGGCTGCCAGTCAATCCCCAGTAAGCAGGATGCGTTTTAGGAGTCAGCGCTTAGGTCGCGTTTTAGGCGTGACGATGCGTTGAGGTCGTGGTTGTGGGGTTGGCGGTGGTGGTCAGGGTGGTGGTGGTGGTGGGGGGGGGGTCCCGAGTTCCTCCACTCTGTCCAGGCCTGGTGGACGGTCTGCGGGGGAAACGGAGGTCCGCCAGCCCCTTAAATCAAACTGCTGTCCAATATTAACTGCAGGACAAACAGAACAGTGGTAAACAAAGGGCAGAGTAAACACACTCCCAAGGTTTAGAGTACACACACACACACACAGACACACACACACGTCCTTCAATCTGCTAATGAAGGCTGAGCTCTCCATCGCCCCGTCTGCTCATTTGTCCCGGGTCTGCTCCAGCTGTTTGGAACGCCGGCGCTGACTGGGTGTCCTTCCCTGTGGCCCGTTCCCCGAGGAGCGCTGGGACCTCCTCCGGCCCAGCGCGTAGCGCACAGCCTCCGCTGCACCCTCTTTTTTTTTTTTGATTAAAAAAAAAAAAACAAAAAAAACAACAACCCCAGGCTGGGGTATCTGGCTGGACCGCCCGGAGACCCGGACACATCCCGGAGACTGAGGAATGTCTCCCCGCTTCCCAGCTCCTACATATCAGCGTGAATAATTGACTGTGCGTGCGAGTGTTTACACGTCTGCGTGAGCGCGTGAAGATAGACGCGCTTTAGTAACGAGAGAGAGGATCTTCTGTCCAGATGAGAGAGTGGAGCGAGCTGGAGATGAGCCTGACGGCCGGAGGCTTCCTGTCCCCCTCGGACGGCTTTCTGCTCCGCCGAGCAGCAGTTCCAGTATTACGGTGAGTCCGTCCTTCTTTTACTCCCACGTTGCTGGCTTCGCCGGCTGGTTTTTGGGTGTTTTTTTTGGCCTTTTCGAAGTGGGACCTCGTGTGAAATGACAGTCCGTTTGGGGTTTTCGTCCCCATTCAGGAATATAAGCTTTTAAATCTGATTTAAGTTGGATTTTATGGTCCAAACTCTCATTTTATTGGTCTTGTTTGTATTATATTTGTTATTTATTTCTGTATTTATATCCAAAGTTTTTATTTGAGATTGTGTGCCGCTCTCGGCTTTGGGGTGTGGAGCAGCAGGACATTTAGGGAGACTTCACTGGCTCTTCTCACCTGGATAAACACAACTTTTAATGTTAGTCGATGAAACAAAGTCGCACTTTCGACGTCGCTCAATTCCAAATGTGCTCGTCATAAGTTAAAAAGTATAACGAATGTTCTTTATTGGAGGGCTTCAACTGTCTGCTTCAGATGTATGAACGCTTCTTCTTTAAGTACTTCTAAATTGTATTAGTTTAAATCTATATTTCGATTTCCCTTCATTATTGCTGTAAACAACTCGGCCGTTTTCTGCGTTGTTGTGTCGTTGCACAATGAGGATGTGCGCACTTGTGCAGCCTCCATCACTCTTATTTATGGCCCTTAAGAGGCTCCAACTAAGAGTCTCAATGAGCCTGGATTCCTGCAGGGGGGGGCCTCTGGGGGAGCCCACCGCCCCAGACTTTGCACTTCGACTGGTGTGTGTGTGTGTGTGTGTGTGTGTGTGTGCCATCAACAAACTCCCTCCGTCGCCCTCCCAATATTGCAGCAGGGGTGGGGTGGGGAGGGTGAGGTCAGGGTGGGGGGGGGGGGTGGCTATGGGGGGTGCTTAGCTGGTGGTGTTTGGTTCCCTGGTGTGTGTGGGAGGGAGGGGAGGCAGAGGAGTGTTTAGACAGTGTTCAGATGGTTTACAAACAGTGAGAATCGCAGCTTTCGTCACACACACACACACACACACACGCACGCACACACACTGCTGCCGCCGGCTGGTGCTGACAGGAAACATCTGGACGGTGATCTGGCGACGACGGCAGAAGCTGCAGGACAGACTCCTGGACCGCGGCGACGTTGGTGCAGACCGAAGCGGAGCTGTCAATCAAGCGAACACGGCAGCTGCGTTCTGTCGCTCGCCGCCGGTTCTGCCAGAACACACCCCCCAAAAAAAACCCTCTTGACCTTCGACCTCCAGAGATGGACACATATGAGAGCTGCACGTTTATCCGAGACCACCTTACTTCCGCCTCCGTGGGGTCTCTGGGAGCATCGGCGGCTCCAAATCCACCATTTTGGCCTTAAAGTGACTCCTGTTTGGGGTGAAAGCGTAGATGAAGAAGAGACAGACGATGCGAGACGACCACACGACGGACAGCAAGTCGTTTGAAGCCATACCAGTGTCGTTGGCCCACGTGTGTGTCGATCACACCGTTGTCATAGCGTCCTTAAGTCCTTGTCATAAGTCCTTGTCTGCTGAAAAGCCACGTTTTCTTTAGCCAAAAACAGGTGTTTTACATACATACGACCACAATTTATTATTCATTTTAACAAAAAGAGAGCGAGTGTATGTTTACGCCACGGCTCACCTCAGTTGAGGTAAAAAAATCTCTTTAATGTGTGTTCATTTTTTTAAAAAAATGTGTTATTTTCATTATTTTCTGTTGTTTTAACAGAACGTGACAGAGTTCCGTCAACATCCCCAACAGCCCCGCAGCTGCACCGACGTTCATTTCTCTCTCACATATTTTTTTGTTGTTGTTGTTTTTTTTTTATTTAAAATTTCCCGTCGTCCGGCTGTCCCAGGAGCCCGGGACTGTCGGGTGCACATCGGCGCATGTTCGATCAGACTTAGATCCCACCGGCGGCGCCCGTGCAGCTGCGCTTTAAGCGCCTGCCAGCGCTCACACGTGTTTCCCCCCGAGGAGACGCGATCGGACCGTCGGCCCCGGACGCGTCGGTCGGACATCCAGAAAAAGGGGGGGGGATCAAATAAACGTGACCGCGGTTCCCCAGGTTCTCAGCTGCATCCTGTTTGAGGCGAATGAACCAGTTCACAAGGTTCCGTCTCCTTGGTGAGATTCCCCGAACGGCCATTAACGAGAAGCGACTCGGGGGTCGACCTCGGGCTTGTTGTGACTGTTTCCTGGCTCGCGGGGCCCCGTCGGGCCCTCGGTGACCGAAGCCTTGCTTTCTCTTCCAGACATGTTGGCGGAGCCCCTGGGTTACCCCCTGCAGGACCTGGAGCACCAGTTCTTCCCCTACAGCCAGCAGCAGTACAACCAGATCAACGTGCCCTTTTCCATCTATGGCTCTTCGTCCTCCACCTCCTCTCCCTCCTCTTCCTCCTCCTCCTCTTCCTCCTCCTCTCAGCCGTACCACCTTCCGTACCACTACAGCCCCTTCTGCCCGGAGCCCCCGTGCGACCCCATCCCGGAGCCCCCCTGCGACGGCCCCGTCCAGGGGCACGGAGCGGCCGGCTTGCCCCTGGGGCGGAGGACGCGGGGGGCCCTGGGGGGCAAGGTCAGAGGTCAGGACGAGCTGTGCGTGGTGTGCGGCGACAAAGCCTCGGGGTACCACTACAACGCGCTCACCTGCGAGGGCTGCAAAGGTCACCTTTTCCTCCTCGATCTCTTCCGAGTCGGTTTTCCGGGTGTTCACCTTCGTCTCCTCCTTTTTCCCGCCTTCCGCAGGCTTCTTCCGGCGCAGCGTGACCAAAAAAGCCGTGTATCACTGCAAGAGCGGCGGCGGCTGCGAGATGGACATGTACATGAGGAGGAAGTGCCAGGACTGCCGGCTGAGGAAGTGCCGCGCCGTGGGAATGCTGGCCGAGTGTGAGTGAAGGAACGCCCGTGGGTGGTGGTGGGCGGGAGGTTGGAGACACCTGATCGGCTCGATGGAATCGTCCGCAGGCCTGCTGACGGAGGTGCAGTGCCAGTCGAAACGGCTGAGGAAAGGCGGTAAGGGCCGAGGCCAGGAGGAAGAGGAGCAGGCAGACGGCAGGAGGCTCGGCGGCAGCAGCCGGCTACCGGCACAGGTACAGGAGCCGGACTCCCACTGGCCCCAGCGGCCGCTCCTTCATCCTTCGGCCTTCATTAGCCGTATCGGATTGGGACCACCGGAAGCGGTGGGGATGCGGAGGAGGGGAGGTGCTGGAGCCTTTCCCAGCGGGCCCGCCAAGGGACCGGCAGGAATGCTCCCTGGATATTGTTCGTTAATATGCTGCAGGATTTTCCACTCGCCATGGAAACGTGCCGGGAGGGAGGCTGTCCGAGCTGTCACATGACCGCGAGCATGATGGAACACAGCGGACGTCCCCGGAGCCTTTCCACACTTCCGTTGGTCCTGTTGAGCGTTCTGGCCGTTTTTATTATTTATTTGAATCTCGCCCGACTTCGACTGTCGCAACTTTGGACTTTTAGGCGGAAGCGGGGTCACGTGACTCCGATCTGTTGAGTTTGGCTGCAGCTTTTGTTGACTCCGAAAACACCGGCCGCCTCTCGCCATCGCCTTTTACCTGCTTTCCAGAGCCTGAACCCCCCCACCCACCCCCCCCGTAAGCACAGTGACAAAAAAAAGTCCCTTTTAACAGGAAGAAACCTTGAGCAGGACCAAGCTTAGGAGGAGGAACCATCCAGCTGAAAGTCAGCTGGGTAGAGGAGGTAGCAGGAGGAGGAGGAGGAGGAGAGGGAGGTAGGAAAGAGAGAATAAGAGAGAGAGATAGAGGGAGAAAGAAACAGACATGCACTTAGCACAGCTGAGCAGGTTGTTATAAAAAGGGATGGCAGGCGCTAGCAGCGGACTCTAGGAGATTAGTTGAAGAGCCTGAAAATGGGTCCGACTAGAGATGGATGATGAAACTCTCTTTGCTGTTGGGCCCCACCTTCTTCTTCCTTCCTCTAATCCATCAGGTTGACAACCTGCTTAATTTGGCTTTTGAAAAAAACTGCCGTGCGGGCTCTGTGGGTCAGATTAAATCGTTCATTGGGCCACACGTGGCCCCCGGGCCTAGATCAGAGTACCTTTGATCTAGATGATATCGTGCTAACACGTTCAGATATGACCCCAACATGGCCGTTTAGCTCCCAGTCAAGTCAAACCGTGACCTGATATCTTGTGGTTAGGCTGCTAAAGGTTGGATCTGCCTGTTTTTTTTTACTGGCTGGGGATTTAAAACCTCCCCAGCCTTTTTACTCTTGCTATGCTAACCTCTGACACTGACTGGAGAACCTCCCCGCGCCAGGTTTCTTCCGGCGGTTTGACCCGAGAGCAGCGGTACACCGTGGACAGGATGGTGGAGGCCCATCGGCTGTACCGGGCGGAGGACACCGGCAGCAGCAGCGGCAGCAGCAGCAGCAGGGTGGGGAACACCCCAGCGCCCCCTTCAATGCCCATTTCCATTCTTGTCCTCCCCCACGCTCACCTTTTCTGCTTTGTGGCCCTTCAGTTGTTCGAATGGTCGTATACAGAAGACGGGGAGACTGATCTGGCGTCACCCCACATCCAGAGGCTCCTGCAGTTCGCCAGGACAGTCCCAGGTACAAAGGAAGGGTCATGTGACCCCCATCGTCTCTTCACGTAGCGTACAGGTTCGGCGGTCACGAACGCGTTGCCGCTCCCCTCGCAGGTTTTGACTTCCTGGATTTTTCCGACCAAAGCTGCCTCCTGTCCTTTGCTTCCCTGGAGGTCACGTTCCTGCTCTCGGCTCAGCACTTCGGCCAAAACCCCACCAGCTCCAGTCCAGGTGAGCGAAACCAACGCACCCTGTTTCTTATTGGCACTAGTATGATGGTTTACAGGTACACACACACAAAATAAAACATCTGTTACCAGCCCTGCAGCTGTTTAACGCGTCTACGCACGCCTGGTTGAGAAATGCGGCCTCCAAGGAACACAGTCGAACAGTCAGTTCAGGTGAATCCACTCGTAGGACTTGCCAGGCTACAGTCATAAATGTTTCCACCCTGCAAGAACCAACCGTCATTCTGTGGCGTACAGGAGACGGCAGCCGGGATCTCCTGGGGCCGGTGCTCAACTTCTTCCAGAGTATGGCGACGCTGCGGGTGACGGAGGCCGAGTACACACTCCTGGCTGCGACGGTCCTGCTCTGCTCAGGTGGCGCAGCCAATCCGAGCCCGGAACGCGACGAGGTCTCTGGCGTCAACATTAAAGTCGATCCTTGTCTCCGCCCTGCAGACCGAGTGCCCCTGCAGGCGGCCCGCTGCGTGGAGAAACTGCAGGAGGTGGTCCTGGACCTGCTGTCCAGGGCGTGCAGGGCCCCGGGCGGAGCCGCGCGAGGGGGCCCGCAGCGCTTCGGCCGCCTGCTGGGCAGACTGACGGAGCTGCGGACCCTCCATCACAACTACCTCCTCCTGACAAGGCAGCAGCCGGGACTCTTGATGGAAGTGACATAGCGGACGTCTAGCGCCTTGATCCTTCTGGAAATTCAAGGTGGAATTCAAGGACTTGGCAGAGAGGAAAGTCAACGGAAGCTCTTTTCATGGCGATGGCGGTCGCTTGGTGTTTCGAATGTTTATCTAAAGGTCTGATCATACCCGCAGAAGTCAACGTTCTGGCTGACGCTAGCGAATAACAGGCATTTTTCGCATATAACAAACAAATATTCACGAATACGAGCGCTCGTGCGGCCCACGTGAAACAGTCAAGTACTCCAGACGGGTTTTCAGAGAGCATTTATTTCCCCAAAGGAGAAAATACTGGTTGAGATGACGTTTGACAAACAGGTGTGGAAGTAGCACAAGCTCATCACCGCTTGTGTTTTCCACTTGGAAAAAAAAAAAAACAGAAAGAAAGGGCTTGGGAGAATAAATAAAATCCTCTGGCGCTCGACAAACGGCCTTCTGGTAAAATCATTAAAACTCAAACCAAACCTGGATTAGTCTGCAATAGTGTTTTGCTGGATGGTTTTGCAACCTCACTCCATTTGTTTTAAATAAACTGTAATTCTTCTCACACTTTAAGTCATATAGCTTTATTTCTTATAGTTCTGTGTTCCATAAATAAATTATTTCTCTATGTAGCAAAACACAAAAAAAAAAAAGAGAATTCAAATATAAAGAACAGTGGCTCGCTGTGTCGCGTGTTGGCCTCACGCTTTGGATCACGCTCGGGACGCCGCGGTGGCGGGCGGCGGTTGTTCCGCCTCCACGAACACACACGGTGGCGCTTCGTCCGGGTTGATTGAAGTACGCATTTATAAAAACGGCGACATTAAATTAAAATCAGCTTGAATAAAACACATACGTATGTACACAAAACGTGTGCCTTCATAATATACAAGTGTCTTCGTAAAAAGTTAAAACGGTAAAAAGCTTTTCGTATAAAAATGGCAGTTTCTTTCCAACGCGGCTTCGTCTGTGCTCCGCATAAATACGTCGAATCTCTTTTCTGACAGCGCGATTCCTTGGCAGTAGCATCGATACAAAATAGAAGGTAGTTCTCTTTTACATTTGATCCTGACGAACGGATGGAACGCATCCGAGAGGTCCGGCGGCTTCGCGCCTGAAGCTAAGCTAGTGGTTTTGGTAACGAACCGCAGACTCCTCCCCCTCCAGTGTGATTTGGACTTTGACCAACAGCCGGGGTAGAAATGCATAGTGTTCGGCTTGGGGGGGCGGGCCGCGGGCCCCCCCCCCCCGAGCGCCCCCTACAGGTACCCGGAGGCCACGAAACCGTTTTTGTGGCTGACCCGGCTCTGGTGGATCATGGCGCGGTCGTACGCCACCTGGACCGACTTGCGGATGCTGGACTTGCGGCCCTCCATTATCCGCAGTTTGTCGGCGGTGTCGTCCAAACCCAAAGGCGTCACCTTGTCGCGCGGGAGCCACTGTCTGCGGCGCCGAAACGGGCACATTTAGGCACCTTTTATCCCCCCAAAAACACCCCCCCAAAGGAGCCTCACCCAGGTCCGCTTGTTGTCGAAGAAGAGCACCAGATAGAGCCTCCCGTCGCTCTCCTCCTGCCTCTGCTCCCCCCAGGCGGAGGACGTCTTTGGGTGGGACGGGGATGGGCACCCCGTTGTGCAGCACGCCCTCCTCAGGCATCTCTGGGTCGATGACCTGCAGCAGTCAGCCAGACGCAGCCTTTTGCTTGCTTGCCTTTCATACTTTCCATGCGAGTGTTTCTGTGGTGGCGGTTTTACCCAGAGCGGGATAGGACGGGTATCCACGACATTTAGCCCACACCAGCTCCAGAGGCTCCAGCTCCGTCTCGTCCTCCGACGTTCGGCAGCTGTTCCCTACGACGACGACCAGACAAATCAGTGAGCCGAAAACAGGAAAATCGGGTGATGGCTGCGGAGAAGACGGGTGCTGACGCGACATACCGGTGTAGTCCGGATCGCCGTTGACCGTTTCTGGGAAGGGGACTTTAGAAAGAGCCGGTTTCCCAAGGCTTCGCTTGAGCGGCGAGCTGCTGCGGGAGCGGCGTCTGTCATTAGCCATCGCTTCATTCTGACAACAATCCCACACCTCCGCACAGCGGTCGCAACGGCGCTTACGTTTCTTTCTGCAGGAGCGGGCGGGGCTTGGACTCGGAGTCGGACTCGCCGTCTTTGTGCGTGGCGAAGCCGTTGGTGAAGCCTGAAGGGAAGGAAAGGGCGAGACGTGTTAGCGGTTGGATGCTAGGATGGCGCAAAGTCCAGGTGGAAACTGGGTCGGAGGGGACGTCACAACAAAAACAACAAAAACAACACCGTCCTGATGTTTACTTGATTGACCAGAGGGGCTGAAGTCCAGATTCGCCAGTTACGAGTGAAATGAAGTGAGCGGAAAGTCAAAACCGATGCCTCACCACGCTCCGGTGCATCCTTTGGCATCTCCGCTTCGGTGTTTGAGCGAAGGTCTGGGCCGGGGGTCCGTTTCTGGTTGAGGAGGAGGCGCGTGGGGCTTTTCTGCGGGGTCTTGGTGGGCGTGGACAGCGGTGTGGTGGCGGGGGTGCTGCCGGCGGAGCCGGGAGCGTCGCCCGGCGGGCCCTTCCCGTTCGGGACCGCTCCGTCTCTCTCCCTGAAAAGCTTCGCTCCGTTTTTGGCCTTCTTGAACAAGACGGAGGTCCGTCTCCCGACCCCCCCCGTGGACGCCCGCTGCGGGGAGTCCGGTTCCGGGAGGCCGTTGGGCGCCGCTGCCGCCCGTCCTTCCGTGTGCAAAAGCGCAGGCGGCGACGCCGGCGGCTCGCTGCGGTCGGTGCTCGGCGGGGGGCCGCCTGGGGGGTCCTCGTCCAGCCTCAGGCGCTTGCAGGGCCAGTTCGGGGACCGGGGCTCCCCCGTGATGGGCCGCAAGGTGGGGGGCTCCAGGGGCGTGTCCCCCTGCCGCGGCGGAGGAGCCGGCTCCGTCGGTTCCAGCGTCGGAGGCGAGGAGGACTTGAAGTCTTCTGGAGGACGAGAAGAAGGGGGAGAGAGAGAGAGAGAGAGGGAGAGAGAGAGAGAGAGAGAGATTGAGAGAGAGAGGGAGAGAGAGAGGGAGAGAGAGACAGAGAGAGAGGGAGAGAGAGAGAGAGAGAGAGAGAGAGAGGAGAGAGAGAGAGAGAGAGAGAGAGAGAGAGAGAGAGAGAGAGAGAGAGAGAGAGAGAGAGAGAGAGAGAGAGAGAGTGGTTCAACTGAATTCCTCCTCCTCCCGGGTTGAAAATACTTCCCATTTAGTATGCGGGTGGAGGTGGTGGTGCAGGTTTTACACTGGAAAATGTAACGGTTGGCCAAAAAAACCAAGGAAACAGCCCCCCGGGGCGAGGAGACACCGCGCGGAGAGCCTGGCCGCATGGGAACCACGCGCGTTCCGGCACCAGCGACGCTTCCGAGGTGCCTGAACCCGGGCGTGGGATGGTATGACATGGGTGTGTGTGTGGCCGATGGAGAGCGGTGAGTCCATGAGAGGGATGCGGGGCGGAGGTGCGGGACAGAGAGCACTGGGAGACAGGAGTGGCCATGGCTAACAAGACTCTGTGGGCCCCTACTTACTAGACTGGAGACAGTGGGGTGGTTGGGGTTGGTGCGTGGGGGGGGCCCTGGCTCAAAAACCTGAGGACAATGTTCCGTTAGCTTAGTTTCACAAGCGCTCTCACTTTTTACAGCTCTGCCAATTGGAAATCTGGTGAAACGGCGGCCGCTGCCCGGCACCCACCTTTGTCCACCGGCGACAGACCGTTGTCTGCTTTAGCGTCCTCCTTCCCCTCCTCCTCCTCCTCCTCCTCGTCCTCCTCCTCCTTCAGGTGGCCGTTGAGGAGGCTGTTGCGTGGGTGCTGGCCCTGCCTGTGGCGGATGGTGTTGATCTCTCGGCGGAGCAGGCGGATGCGCTTGGTCCTGGCGCCGCTGCAGCGCATGGACGTGACCAGGTCCAGCTTCTCCAGCAGCTCCTTCAGCTGCTCCTCCACCGTCATGTGGACGCGGTTGTCGGGATCCAGCATGCTGTCAACTGGCCACCGGGGAGGAAGAGGTTAGGCACGTGTGGTGCTGACCCTGTCCGTCCAACAATCTAGCGCAATCCATCGCGTGCGGGACAGGAAGTCGGCGCGAAGACAAAATAAAACGTCCGGAAACTCGTCAAAATAAAAGGTCCCGTATTCTGAGCGACTGTTTTCAACAGGTCGGTGAAAAGGAAAATCACGCACAATCGTGCGTTATTACCCCTTTGTGGTGATACAGATGAAAAACGATTGCGAGATGACCCTCACGTGACCTCTGAGCTGCTGAAAACGATGGCTTTGAATACAGGACCTTTGGTTTTGACGCGAATTACCGGATGTTTTGGATTTTCTACGGCCCCCCGACTTGCTGTCTCGCACCCGACGCCTTGCGCTAGGATTTCTGCGGCGTGCTGCGTCTGTCTGTAAACTGACGCAGTGCCTTGAATGGAATCCAATCCGATCGGACAAGCGGACAGAGACGCACCGCAGCTGACACACACTGAGAGTCGTTTCTGTTCAGAAACTAGGAGAACGAACCAGAAACAACAGAAGAAGGAGAAAAATCCAGAGGAACACAAAGTCTACTCTTGGATAACTATGACCTGGATGATCGGGAACCTATGCAAACATCTGAACACACATGAACAACTTGTGTCTTCTTCTCGCTTACCG
>CAAE01009433.1:13941-36306 GCA_000180735.1 Tetraodon nigroviridis | reverse complement strand
CTCACATGATCATAATCAAAGAGTTATTCATGCATTCTTTTTTTCAAATTAACACGGAAAAAAAGATGCACTATTTAAATAAATAAATAAAGATATGCTAAGGTTGGGAAAAGGCTGTTTATTTTGACTTTAGACTCAATTATGGCCTAAAGACTGCAACACACTAAAGGCTTTTATGGGACCTCCCTTTCTGAGGTCATTACCTTGTATTGTAAAGGTTCGTCAAAAAGTATAAGGCAATACACAAATAAATTGTGTTTTTATGCCCACATTGCGGGTTTAAACGTGTTTTTTTAACAAAGTTAAAAAGTTAAAAATATATATTGTGTGTAGTATTTCTGGAAAGACATAATGTCCCTGTGCATACTACATTAAAAACTATGTTAGAAGTTAACCTGGTGTTGATCTTCAGAACAGTTTTGAGGACAGACATGATCCAGTTAGCGCATATGCTTTGACATTTTTGGTCTTGACAACTTTGAGAGTTCTCATGCAACAGCCTGATGCTTCTGCGATTTATTGAGAATTCCCATGTTGTCTGTTTTCTTTAGTGTCAGAATAATATAGGCTTCCCAACGGGAGCAATAATCATTATGTGCACATGCAGCTGCAAACCTGTGCTTTAAAAACTTTGGTCAGTCCAGCATAAACTGACTTTGATTTACCAGCCTGACAGCAAAACCAGGCCTAGTCTATTTTCACTTCTACTTAACTCTACCATCTCTAGATGAAGTAAAATTAACAGGACTTAAGCCACTGCATTATTAGACCCCAAGACCCGTAGGTGCTTCTGACATGGAATCACGTTATGACTGGGACAAATTCAAAGCAGCTGCCACTTAAGAGCACAATGACATAGATGAGTATGCTATGTCTGTTTCAGCCTGACTACCTCACTGGCAGACCGCAGTACGTCAGGCTGAAGGACATCACATCTGACACTGTGGTCAGCAACACCGGAGCCCCTCAGGGCACAGTGCTGACCCCGCTTCTCTTCACCCTGTACACCTCGGGACTTTTCTGGCTACAACACTTCGGAGCTGTGTCATTCATTCAGAAGTACGTCGATGACACTGCCATCGTTGGGTGCGTCAGGGATGACAGAGAGAAGGAGTATCGGAGACTGGTGGGGGACTTCGCTGCATGGTGCCACACTAACCACCTACAGCTCAGCACCTCTAAGACAAAGGAACTGGTCAATGACTTTGGGAGCTCTAGACCAAGACCACCACTAGTCCCGATAGAGGGAGTGGAGGTGGAGGCTGTGGACTGGGGCTGGACAATAAACTGGACTGGACAACACACACTAGTCACCTGTATTGGAGAACACAAAGCAGGCTGTACTCCCTAAGGAGACTGCATTCTTTCAACATCTGCAGCAAACTACTGTGGATGTTTTACCAGTCTGTGGTTGCCAATGTCCTCTTCTACACTGTGGTGTGCTGGAGGGGCAGCATATCCAAGAAGGATAAATCCAGACTATCCAGACTGGATAAACCAGCTCTGTGGTCGGCAGGAGGCTTGCTGGATATTATGGACAATGCCAGCCACCCTCTGCACACTGTCATCATCAACCAGAGGAGCCTGTTCAGTGAAATACTGCTCCTACCTAAGTGTAGAACCAATAGACTCAAAAACTCTTTTGTGCACCAGGCCATTACACTCTACAACTCTTCACTGGGAGGAAGGAGATAATAGGGAAGGACTGGTAGCCACCTCATAATGTGCAATAACTGTATAAGGTGCAAAATTTTATAATGTATAAAGTGCAATAACTCACCTAGACACCCAACAACTGCAATACTGTGCCAGCTGTGCTTATCTTATTATTATTATTATTATTGTTATTCATTATTATTATTAATAATAATAATAATAATAATAATAATTTATTTATTTTATTTTACTTATTCTATTTTTTATCCTATTGGTGCCCTATATTTTTTGTATATTAGGGCTGTATTTTTTATTTACTGCACACTTTTTTGAGTGTCACTGTTCGCTCGTTTGATATTTGATTTTTGATATCTATTGCCCAGCATAAGCTGCTGGAAACCTAATTTCCCCGAGGGTGTTATCCCAAAGGGATCAATAAAGTTCAGTCGAAGTCTAAGTCTAAAAACAAATGCATGGAAGACAGCATCACAAAGACCATCACCACACAGGCCAACTAGAAACTAGGAATGACCGAAGACGTATGCAAAAAGCTCAAGGCACGGAACTTCGCCTTAAGTCTGGAGAACAGCAAGAGCCGATCTGAATCATGACATCAGATTAGCAAAATATGGACTAATCAAAATTTAGACTATCACAAACCACTAGATAGCACCACCCCGCCCCACCCTGCTGTCAATACAACTGATGTGCAAAGAACTCTGCGAGGAGTCAACACGCGGAAGGCCCCAGGCCTCTGGGCAGGTGCTCAGGGGCTGTTCAGATCAGCTGGCTTGGGTCCTAAGGGATATTTTCAACACCTCACTGGACCGAGCCAAAGTTCCATCTTGTTTCAAAACTGACTTTATTATCCCGGTGCCGAAGAGACCTCAGATTACATCACTCGATGACCTCCAGCCCATTGCACTCGCCCCTATTAAGATGAAGTGGTTTGAGAGACTGGTTTGGAGACATCGCCTCCAGTCTCCCCCTACATCCAGCCCCTTCCAGTTTGCTTACCGGCCGAACGGCCGCATCTCCTCCATGCCTGAGCCAAGTCTTCACTCTGTGCTGAGCTATTTACAAAAATGTGTTCTTTGTGCACCCGCTGTATAATGAATAACTTCTTGTTTCCCTGTAATACTTTCTAATAATTATTATTGTACTGCTGTTGCTGGAACAGTGCAATTTCCCCATTGTGGAATAAATAAACATATTCTGTTCTATTCTATTTTATTCTATTCTAATCAGCATCTCGATATGCCACTCCTGTGAGGTTGGAACTAACACAGATTTAGGCACATTTGTAAATAATGTTTTAGAGGCATGGGTTTTTGTGTTTTGTGTTAGAAACTGTATATAAAAAATGTTTTAGATCTTTTGGTTTCAGCTTATGAAAATTGGGAGCAAAAACAAAAGTGTTGCATTCATATTTTTGTCCAGTATCATTATGAGAAAAGTGACTGTTTTATGAATTTCGAAATCCACCTCCAGCATTTATGAGCTAAACTTATAGGTTGGACTGCAAGTTTATGGTAATTTGTATCAAACTCAATAACATCAAAAATAGAGAATTAAAAATTAAAAAAAAAAAACTAGGGTAAGAATGGGTTTTTAAAAAAAGGAAAAACAACCTCAAAATTATCATAGTCTCAGCAAAAAGGCACATTTTTTTGACTATTTGATTCCTGAAATGCTATTCTATAACATGTCGTACAGGGCTCTTGTTCACTCCCTCCAACAAACACACACACACACACATACGCACACAAACACACACACACCACACACTTACACACACACACAAACATCTTATAGGTCCTAGGTTCCCATTTTCTTACACGCTTCAAAATGCCAACATTTTTATGTTTATATCAATTAGTATTAATAAGTATAGTATAAGTATAGTACAGTATATTCAATCAAGAACAATCATTTAAACTTGTTCAACTTGCACCTTAACCTTGCACCTTTTTTTAGGATATTGCAAATGTTTGAATATTTTGGGCTAAATTAGAGTAAAGATTAATCTAATTTAATATTTTCTCTGTTTTAGAGATTAATAAAATATTTTTGCATTTTTAATTTTATTTACCTAGTCTGTCACACTGCATTTGATCTATAATAATTTTTAGTGGCTAAGTTTAATTAAAGGTTAAAGAAAAGGCAAGAGAGAGCCCCCTGTCACTGATGATATGGCAGATTTATGGGGGTCTTTAGAAGTGCTATTGTGAGCTCTGTTAAATTGAATCTTGTCTTTTTTTCATAAGCCAGAAGTTTACCACTAAGCTTGTAAATGGGGTAATCTAATAACCATTTCAATGATCTCTGTCAAGAAACATTGAAGCACCGATGCGCACAACCCCCACCCACACCCTTGCAATGAATGCATCTGACCCCCACATTTTAATAACATAGCATTAATAACAAAACATTGTAAATGTCAAGTATAGTAGTGAACTACAAAACTGGATTTGTTGGGAATCTAAATGTCCAACTGTTATTAAGATGGATATTTACATTTAATAGGGTATTAATCAAACAAACAAACTGGCAAAAGTAAGTCAGATAATCAACTATAGACTGTAGTCTATAGTTGATTGATTATAGACTATAATCAATACTGTAGCTACCTAAGAAGTAGGACATGCTTTTGTGGGGCATCATATTATTTGTGGTGGCCCCTTACACAATGACTATTTCATTTAAAGCTTCTCTATCATGTTAACTTTTAACCTGTTTTTCTGCAAAGTAGATCCAAACACATCCACTCTGTCCAACCGCTGGACAAGACAAGGGGAAGACCGACTGTGTGTTCTGATGAATTTAAATTTTTAGAGTTGACAATATGCAGACGTGTATTTAGCCAGATGAAACACATCTGTCACTTTTCTATTTTAGGTCATATAAAAAATCTTTGCCACGTGAATGTTGTTAGCCAATACGTGATGATTCTTTTCTTATTTTTTTTTTACCATATTCTTTGAGCGTGGTCATCGGAGACTTTTTTTTTCTTTACGTGTACCAATATGCAAAGATGAAAGCTCTAAAATAAAAATAAATCAAAGATAATATGTGTAAAAACTAAATTTGCTCCATTTATTTAATCCTTAATGCACAAATACAAAATTTGCAGACTTTCTAAAATCTATTATACGTTTTAATGTATTACAAAATAAAGCAACATTTTAAAGCCAATACTAACGGAGCTACTTCTGACCATGATTGTTTAATGATCCTTTATTATTAAGCAATTACCAGAATCGCGTAAAGAATTAAATCGATTATTTCTTTGATTAAAGCCTTCTGGTAAACGGACTGTCTAAACTTACTGATTCTTGTGAGGTTTTTTTTTTGTTGTTGTTGTTCAAAGTCAAATTGATTCCTGCTGAAACTGAACTTCTCAACACTTTATTTATCTCAAGACACTGGTACGTCAAAGTTTCATTCCAGTCGAATAAATAACAGCCACCAAACAGTCTTAAAGCGCCTGTCTTAACCCTAATTCCCTTTGACCTGCTGCATCAGGCTGACTTTTCTCTACACAACTTCTCAAGTGACCAGCAACAACAACAACAACGGCAAGTCCCGCAACAGCCGAGCAGTACGGTTTTAAATCCCCGTTCCAGTCCTTTACAGCGCCCACTACCCGGCAGACAAAGTCTGGAACTCCGCTCCGCATAAACGTCAATAATTACTAAAAACAAACAAACAAACAAACAAACAAACAAAAAGCAGCTTATTGTGACAGCGGTTGCACTTTTTCCATCCATCAAGACCACTCCGCATGTTGTTAAGAGATGACTTTTCTTTCTTTTTTTTTTTTTTTTTTTGGAAAAATTACATTGGTGCAGAAAGCGTTAATAAACAATAACAGTCGAAAATTCAAACGGAAAAGGAAATAAAATGAGGGATCATGCACCTACTCATGGCCAGTTTCCGTGCCCTGCCTTTGGACCTCATGATGCCAGTGTCTCGGCGTCGAATAGTTTGAATATTTTTTTTTCTCGTATATTTATCCTTTTTATTTTTTTTTTCTTAGCTTCTTTTCACTGACTTTCTCAATTCAAACGCGCTACCCCTCTAGCGTTAGAGGTCCGTACACATTTGCACATGCGCACATCGCGAAATTTGCTAGTCGCAAGTGCCGGAGAAAGTTTGGTGCGACTTTTACGTGAACTCACCGCGGTTTGCCGTGTTGGAAAGCCAGAGTTCCACTCGGTTGTGGTGGGGGGGTGGTGGTGGTTTGGGGCGTGGGGGGGCACATTACCCCAGTCAAACAATCGCTTAGCTTTCCACGAACTGAAACGCCGCCCTTCAAGCGCAGGTCAAACGAGGAGCGCGCTCTGCGTCTTTTGATCAATATACCTGATTATTCATTTGACAGGCGCTTTTCGGTCTCTGTCACTAGCTACCTCAGGTTTACGGGGTTTTTTTTTTGGTTTTTTTTTAATTTGGTACTAGAAAGGTAATGATTGTCGAAATGTTTGATATTTTGACATTTATCTGTATAGAATTTAACGCCAGATCATCCAAAATTGGAAATGATATTGTTTTCGGTTTTTAACAACTCTCCCCCCCACACACACACTCCCCAAACAACAGCAACTAATAAATAAAACAAAACCATGAATGCCATTGTAAATGTAATAAATTAATTTAAAAAAAAAAAACATTTATCCTCTGCATTCAGGTAACGTGTTAAAAAAAGGATTTGTAAACAAAGAGAAGAAGCAGTTTAAAAATATCACTCATCGGTTCCTTTCATTACGTCCTTTGTGATATATGTAATTAAAGTAATTGGCAATTAATTTGATCTGCATGACCTGCTGACCTTGCAGATGAACTCTGTGATGAGTTGGGAACACCAATTATCGATTTCAAGACAGACATCATGTTTGGTAAAAGCGCAAAGGAATGTCAAAATGAAGCCATTCATTCGAACGCACCGATAGGCGTTTAGATATAAAAAAAAAAAAATAAATTAAACAAACAAACAAAACAAAAACAAAACTCATGCGGTTTAAATACTTTGAATGGGTTTGCAAGAATTTCGCACATTTATTGGAAGTTTTTTTTTTTTTTTGAAGGTTTTGCGGCGCATTCAGTCTTTATGCATTATTTGCAGACACGACACTGCTAAAATATAAAAGCCTATTACTTATATTTGAAGCTGCTGACGGACGAAAAGTGAAAAAGATAAAATCCTGGGAGAAAATGATCACCAAACTTGGAGCAAGGGCATTTCATTTCATTACCAGCAAAAATAATCGTGTGTTGTCTTGACTGTGCCGGTCTGGAAAAGAATAGTAAAGTCGAAATGCCACCAAAGATCGTTATGCTAAATATTTCCGACATTTTGATTACGAATACTGATTACAAAGATGTTTTTGACGGTTACAATAATAATAATCCTAATAATGAAAATGATAATGTGTTCAATAACGCCTTGTTTCTTTTTTACATATAGATATATATCTATATATTATATATAGAATATATAATATATAGACATATAATATATATATATTTAACATTTATTAAAATGAATGTAAATTTTATTTGTAAAAACAACTACTTTAGATGAAGGATACTGATTATTCTTAACTTAAACAGTACTTTTATACTTCAACATTCTGGCTTTAAAGGGTCGATATAGAGGATGTTGTTGTAGCTGATTGTACCCTGCCCTCTAGTGAACACCTTTTGTTAGTGCATTTAGGACGAGCCGTTGTCATGACCCACAGATGAAAATGGCAAGTTTTGTAAAACTGATTATTACCTATATAGGGCATATTTCTGGGGGGTTTTTTATGTGCGTGTCTGTAAGTCTGCTGGCCAAAGGCCTGACCTTAAAGTTAGTTGGAAAAATCTGACTCTCACAGTCAAAACAGATGAGTCCAATTACGCAAAAAACATAGAAATGGGGGAAAAAGTCAATCTTTTAAAAAACAAAATGTATTTGAGTGTTTCGGGTGTGACGGTACAACACATGAGTTTCTTTCTTTTAACTCACAAATCCATAAGCCAGGCAAGCTCAGAGTCAGTCACAGGCAATGTTCAAAGTTCAAAATAGTCCACATGCAAAATCCCACTGGAATGCTCAGTAATTCACAACGTGAGGAGGGAGAACTGATCTGGCAACGAGAGCTTCTGACACAGCAGCTATAAGGCTGCTCTCCAAACCCACTTTGGCAGGGTGGCTGCGGCTCCGGCCTCAGAGGTCCCCTCGGAGGTCCCCTCAGCAGCGATATCTTCCTCGAAAGGCCACAGAGGGGGTCCTCGCCTTCTTGGAGCCGACCTTGGTCCTAAGTTTTGGGTTGGCCCTCACCTTCTCAGGAAAGACCTCTGTAAGGCATTCATGAGTAGCCCAAGCCTTAGCAGAGGCAGCAGCCCTTGCTGCTGTGATCAGGAACTTGGCTGCGGTGGTCAGAGGCTCAGCTGCGGGGGTCAGAGGCTCAGCTGCGGGCTTTGCGGTCTGTGCTGGGATCAAGGTCATCGTCGGCGACGCAGGGGCTGGAGTGGTTGCAGGAGCTGTGGCCTTCGGCTCCGTCGTCAGGGCAGGCACAGCCCTTGGCTACGTTACTGGGGCAGAGGGGTCCGCCGGGGGCTTCGGGTCTGCCGGGGAGGTTCGGGTCTGCCACTGCAGTCGGGACTGCCTCGGGCCTTGGTGCTGCAGCTGCAGTCGGGACCACCTCGGGTTTTGGGACCGCCTCGGGCTTCGGGTCTGTGGACGGGGCCTTCTGTGGCTTCGGGTCTGAGAACGGGGCCTTCTGTGGCTTCGGGTCTGAGAACGGGGCCTTCTGTGGCTTTGGGTCTGCGGCAAAGAACCTCTAGTGCTTCGGTGCCATGGCTGGGACCGTCTTCTGCTTCGGCACCGTGGTTGCAGTCTCCAACAGCCACTTCTTTACTGCTGGGGGTCCAGGGATGGATGCTCGTGCTGGATCTGGGGCTGGGACAGACACTGGTTCAGGTGCTGTTAGACACGGTTCTGGAGCAGATTCAGATGCCAATTCTGGGGCAGGTTCAGGCTCTGGTTCGGTTTCTGGGGCAGGTTCAGGCTTTGGTTGTGGTTCTGGTGCTGGGGCTGGTGCAGATGCTGGTGCTAGGGCAGGTTCAGACGCAAGGCACTCCAGCTGGCTGGCCAGTGCAATGGCGCCATCTAGTGAGGTGGGACGCTCACTCCCCCACCCTCAACCCCGTGATGTGAAAAAAGGTGTCCACAGGAGACGCGGCAGGCCAGCCATAGAAGAACGCCATGTCCCGCAGATCGGCTGCATACTGCGCAACCAACCGCTGGCCCTAGAGCATGACCCATGGCTCAGCACCGGGCGATGATCCTCGTCTGCCGCCTGAAATGACAAGCGGGCCTTCATTCCAGCTCTCCCGGACCAGCACAGCTAGTGGGGGCGTCGCACTGTGTGCTTTTCTCTGTTCCGGACCTCCCATGGCGTGGTCCCGTCCACGACGTCGCCCCCGACGCCGCCTCGGCCGCTCCTTGGCAGGCGTGCCCCGGGGCTGCCAGGAAAACAGGAGCAGTCAATGCGGTGTCTCAAGTTCCCGTAATCATGCTCCAGGGTGCCCAATTGCAGCCATGGAACTTCGCTCTGAAGTGCCTGGCCACTCATCAGCTGCTCTGAAGCTGGGGGTGCCCTGGCTTCGACCTCCAGCGATGCCTTGGCATGTTTCGTCCGGGGCCACCAACTCCCCCCACTGAGAGTTGTATCACTAGAAATAGGCGTGCTAAACTGTCAATGGCTGAGGGGCTGTACACCGAATCCATTTCTGGCCAGATCATACTGTTTGATTAAAGGGGGAAAAAGTCAAACTTTTAAAAAACAAAATGTATGTGTTTCGGGTGTGATCTGGATCCAAATGCGACACAGCTGGACAGTACAACACACAAGTTTATTTCCTTTTACTCACAAATCCATGGGTCAGGCAAGCTCAGAGTCAGTCACAGGCAATGTTCGGAGTCCAAAATAGCCCTCATGCAAAATCCCACCGGAACGCTCAGTAATTCACAAACGTGAGGAGGGAGAGACGATCTGGCAACAGAAGCTTCTGACATGGCAGCTATAAGGCTGCCATGATTGCTCATCCGGTGCAGGTCAGCTCAATTTTCGCTGCCAGTACAGGTTTGCCGCATCAGGTCGGGCAGCAGAGACACTTGAGGGCCCACAGAGATCAGGTTAGAGCTCAGGGGCTTTTCTTATGAAGCCTATATGCCCTATAGAACCCTAGTGGGCTCTTTGTGGCTCTAACCCTTTTCTCAGTCAATGGAGCCTTTAACAAAGCTGTTGGGATTGCTATAGAAGTGGGTCCTTTTCAGCTCCACCTCTTTCATTGCTGTCTGAGCTGATCTGCTCTTCTCAGCTTTGTCAGTCCATTTGTCAGTACTATCTGGACTAGATACACTGTAATGCAGGAAAAAAAAAACAAAAAACAAAAAACCCTTAACTAGAGCTCCAGGAATTCCTAATGATTACTAGTACAGGCATTACGCTATGGTGAGACAGCACTGTACTAACATGGTGAAGCTCGAGGAAGCCACCAGATTTTTCTCTGAAACCTTTCCCCTGGCCCAGCATCAATGTAATGCAGACAGTCATCAATCTGACATGACCTCTAGTAAGCCACGAGGCCTTTGCAGTGCCTGTTACCAAGGCCAAGAACATTTGGATGCAGACTGGTTTCCTACTAAAGCAAGCTGGATGTTGAGAAAGGTACCAGTCACACTGGAGCTTGTTACCTGGGCCAGTGTCACTCTAATCTAGACAGCCATCAAATCAATGCATCTCTGGAGCTCTGAAAGGCCACCAGACATCTCTATAGCCCACCCCCTGATCTAGCATTACCATTAACTGAGCCAGTGTCATTCAGGTGGACAGGTATAAAAAAGAAAGTGAGCTTGAGCTCCAGCAAACAATCCACATTCTTACAGCCTGTTAACCAGACTAGACACACTGTAATGCAGGCAGGTACTGCACTGAAGTGGGTTGGATCTCAAAGACCCCACCAGATGATTCTGGACAAATTTCTGGACAGATTATTTGGACAAATGTCAAACTGAGACATCTATGGAGTCAGTTATCCAGCTAAACATAATTGAGGCAGTGATCACATTAATGTCAGCTGGACCTCTAAAATCATGCAACAGTATGTGATTTCTTTCAGTATCAATTAAGCACATCGCAGCTGTAGCTTCAGGACCTTGACGATTTCACTCTTATGTGGGCAGCAAATAAACTAACTGAAAGAAGGCAGGTATTGTACTTACCTTGGTAGCTTGCTGTCCTTCCACACTCATCTCAAACACATCTCCCAGTCTGCCCACTCAACCTTCGCAACATAAAGTACCTTTGCCCGTCCCTCACCCCTGTAGTGCCGCCATCTTTGTTCAAAGCCTCGTCACTTCCCACATGCTGCAACTCTCTCCTCTTTGGCCTTCCATAAAAATCCCCTCATAAATTTCAGTAGGTCCTTCAAAATTTTGGCTCTCTCCTACTCTTTAAATTTAGACTCAAAACTCATCTGTTTCAGACTGCTTATCCTAACTTCTCTCATCCATTCACTTCCTCTTTTTTAGTCATTGTCATTTTTAGCTGTGTCAAAAAATTGTTTTTTTTATTGCTGTTTGAGCTATTTTGTTGCTTCTATTGTTTGTATTATGTCACGGCCGTCAGTCGGGCGGCCTCCAGCCCCTCCCCTACCCACTGCTCTCTGGATCTGGCACAGCTGTGGGGCATTAAGGTGGAGCCCACCTGTGCCCCGTGAGCAATCACACGGCTACCTTATAAGCGGCCGTGTGAAAGGCCCCGGTGCCAGATCGTCCACTTTCCATGCCAGAGTCCGCATGTCCTTGCTGAGTCTTTGAGTTCCTGTGTTTCCTTAATAAATCCCTGCGTGCACCACCTCTGAGTCTGTGTCACATTTGGGTCCTGACTTCCCCCGTGACAGTACGATCTGGCCAGCATTGGACCCAGCGCACAGAGCCCCACCATGAAGAGTCTCGCCGAGTGGGAAGAGTTCTTCAGGCCACTGGAGCACCAGTGGAAGGAGGTGGTGACAAGGGCAGAGCATGCCATCGCTGAGCAGGGTGTCGACGCCTGGGCACCCTCATCGTGGGAGCAGCGGTGGAGCGACCCTGCCCCCCAGGCATGGCAGAACGGGTGCTGGGACCCGCCACCAGAGGAGCGGCCAAAGCAGTCTCGACGGCGACGCCGCGGAAGGGACCGCAGGGGCCAAGTTCCTGGGCTCATCGGAGCCTATGACGCCACGGCCCCCACTATCCGTTCAGGCCGCGAAGGTCTGGAATGGAGGGAACCATCGCCGGCCTGCTCCTCACTCCAGACTCAGGACAAGCAACGCGGCCAGGTAGGAAGCGTTGGCCCCTCCTCCTTCGCAGAAGGCACGCCATGGGTCATGCGTCAGGGCCAGTGGTCGGTTGCGCGCTACGCAGCTGACCTAGAAGACATGGCGTTCTTCTACGGCTGGCCAGCGTCCCCGGCGGACGTGTTCGTGGAGGGACTTAATCCCCGCATCAGGGGGCTGATGTTGGGGTGTAAGTGGCCCTCCACACTGGAGGGCACCGTTGCTCTGGCCAGCGAGCTTGAGCAGTTGCTGGAGGAGCCAGGGCCCGCATTTCCCCCCGAGCCGGCTGGTGGTTGTGCCCCAGAGAAGTCCTCCCAGTCCCTGCTCCCAGCGCTGACGACCCCCCACGCTCTGCTCCTGGCGTCGACGGAGGAGCCGAAGGCCGCGCCTGCCCCGACGGCGGAGGAGCCGAGAGCCGTGCCCGCTCCGACGAGGGAGTCGAGGGCCAAGCCTGCCCCGACGGCGGAGGAGCTGAGAGCCGTGCCGGCTCCGACGAGGGAGTCGAGGGCCAAGACAGCCCCGACGGCGGAGGAGCCGAGAGCCGCGCCTGCTCCGACGAGGAGGTCGAGGGCCGAGCCTGCCCCGACGGCGGAGGAGCCGAGAGCCGCGCCTGCTCCGACGAGGGAGTCGAGGGCCGAGCCTGCCCCGACGGCGGAGAAGCCGAGAGCCGCGCCTGCTCCGACGAGGGAGTCGAGGGCCGAGCCTGCCCCGACGGCGGAGGAGCCGAGAGCCGCGCCTGCTCCGACGAGGGAGTCGAGGGCCGAGCCTGCCCCGACGGCGGAGGAGCCGAGAGCCGCGCCTGCCCCGGCGAAGGAGCCGAGGGTCGCTCCGCTCCAGCCACGACGGCGGCAAAGACGAGGGAGTCGAAGGCCGCTCCGCTTCAGCCCCAACTGCGACGAGGACGACGGAGCTGAGATCCGCTCCGCTCCAGCCCCAGATGGCGGCAAGGACGATGGAGGCGAGGGGTGCTCCGTTCCAGGTCCAGATGATGACGGAGCCGAGGACCGCTCCACTCCGGGCCTTGCGCCTGCCCTGACGGCGGAGGAGCCGAGGGCTGCGCCTGCCCCGACGACGGAGCCGAGGGGTCGCTCCGCTCCAGCCACGACGGCGGCGAAGACGAGGGAGCCGAAGGCCGCTCCGCTCCAGCCCCGACTGCGGCAAGGGCGAGGGAGCCGTGGACCACTCCGCTCCAGCCCCAGACAGCTGTGAGGACGATGGAGGTGAGGTCCACCCCGTTCCAGGTCCTGAGGATGACGGAGCCGAGGACCGCCCCACTCCGGGCTTCGAGCCTGCCCCAATGGCTGAGGAGCCGAGGGCTGAGCCGGCCGCGTCGACGGAGGAGCCGAAGGCCGAGCCTGCCCCAATGGCTGAGGAGCCAAGGGCCGAGCCTGCCGCGCCGACGGAGGAGCTGAAGGCCGAGCCTGCCGTGTCGACGGAGGAGCCAAGGGCTGAGCCTGCCGTGTCGACGGAGGAGCCAAGGGCCGAGCCTGCCGCGTCGACAGAGGAGCCGAGGGCCGAGCCTGCCGGGTCGACGGCTGAGGAGGCGAGGGCTGAGCCAGCCGTGTCGACGGAGGAGCCGAGGGCCGAGCCTGCCGTGTCGATGGTGGAGGAGCCGAGGGCCGAGCCAGCCGCGTTGACGGAGGAGCCGAGGGCCGAGCCTCCTGCGTCGACGGAGGAGCCGAAGGCCGCTCCGCCCCCGCCCCGACGACGACGACGACGACGACGGCGGCGACGACGGCGGCGGCGGCGACGACGACGACGACGACGACGACAAGGCCCCGAGGACGACGGAGGCGAGGTCCGCTCCGCACCGGGTCCCGAGGGCGACGGAGGCGAGGTCCGCTCCGCACCGGGCCCCGAGGACGACGGAGGCGAGGTCCGCTCCGCACGAGGTCCCGAGGACGACGGAGGCGAGGCCCTCTCCGCACGAGGTCCCGAGGACGACGGAGGCGAGGTCCGCTCCGCACAAGGTCCCGAGGACGACGGAGGCGAGGTCCGCTCCGCACCGGGCCCCGAGGACGACGGAGGCGAGGTCCGCTCCGCACCGGGTCCCGAGGACGACGGAGGCGAAGTCCGCTCTGCACGAGGTCCCGAGGACGACGGAGGCGAGGTCTGCTCCGCACCGGGCCCCGAGGACGACGTGAGGCGAGGTCCGCTCCGCACAAGGTCCCGAGGACGACGGAGGCGAGGTCCGCTCCGCACAAGGTCCCGAGGACGACGGAGGCGAGGTCTGCTCCGCACCGGGCCCCGAGGACGACGGAGGCGAGGTCCGCTCCGCACAAGGTCCCGAGGACGACGGAGGCGAGGTCCGCTCCGCACAAGGTCCCGAGGACGACGGAGGCGAGGTCCGCTCCGCACCGGGTCCCGAGGGCGACGGAGGCGAGGTCCGCTCCGCACCGGGCCCCGAGGACGACGGAGGCGAGGTCCGCTCCGCACGAGGTCCCGAGGACGACGGAGGCGAGGCCCTCTCCGCACGAGGTCCCGAGGACGACGGAGGCGAGGTCCGCTCCGCACAAGGTCCCGAGGACGACGGAGGCGAGGTCCGCTCCGCACCGGGCCCCGAGGACGACGGAGGCGACGTCCGCTCCGCACTGGGCCCCGAGGACGACGGAGGCGAGGTCCGCTCCGCACCGGGTCCCGAGGACGACGGAGGCGAGGTCCGCTCCGCACCGGGTCCCGAGGACGACGGAGGCGAGGTCCGCTCCGGCAACGGGTCCCGAGGACGACGGAGGCGAGGTCCGCTCCGCACCGGGCCCCGAGGACGATGGAGGCGAGATCCGCTCCGCACAAGGTCCCGAGGACGACAGAGGCGAGGTCCGCTCTGCACCGGGGCCCCGAGGACGACGGAGACAAAGGAGCCGCCGAGAGCCGCGCCGATCAAGCCCCTGACGACGGCGATGGCGACAGAGCCAAGGACCGCTCTGCTCCGGCCCTGAGGGCGAAGGAGCCACCGAGGGCCACTCCGCTCCATCTCCCGACAACGTCGGAGAGCCGTGGCCTTCAGTCGGGGAGGGAAGCGGACCGAGTCCCTCCATCCGACACTCCACCTCCCACCCTGGATTGGGGGGGCGCATTTGTTTGGGACGTCGGGAGCCGTCCCTTAGGGGGGGGGTTCTGTCACGGCCGTCAGTCGGGCCGCCTCCAGCCCCTCCCCTACCCACTGCTCTCTGGATCTGGCACAGCTGCGGGGCATTAAGGTGGAGCCCACCTGTGCCCCGTGAGCAATCACACGGCTGCCTTATAAGCGGCCGTGTGAAAGGCCCCGGTGCCAGATCGTCCACTTTCCATGCCAGAGTCCGCATGTCCTTGCTGAGTCTTTGAGTTCCTGTGTTTCCTTAATAAATCCCTGCGTGCACCACCTCTGAGTCTGTGTCACATTTGGGTCCTGACTTCCCCCGTGACAGTATTATTTTTTTAACAATCACTCAAGGATATTTAACTGTCACTCAAGGACACTTAAAGTGTCCCTGAGTGTCTTGAAAGGTGCTTAAAAATTAAAGACATCCTTCTTCTTATTATTTTTTATTATTATTTCATTTATTATTATTATTATTATTTATATTACATGTAGAGGACTTCTAGGAAGCCATGAGACTTCTCCACGACCTGTTATCCAATTCTTATTTAATTCAGCATCACTCCTTATCCACTGACATGTACCTAAGATTCAACAATCAACCAGACATCTCCAGAGACAGTTAACAAGGCCAACATCACAATTTTTTGTGGACAAACATTAAAGTAATGTGGGTCACAGCTTAAAGAATCCGCTGACTTCCCCTGGAGTCTGTTATCTGACCCTGTTACTCATATCAATATTACTCGAATTCAGACCTCAGGTGATGTTGGATATTTACCTAAACAAGCATCACTCAAATGGGAGTGTGTAAGACCCCTACGAAGCCAATGACATATCCAGAACCTGTTACCTGGCCCATCGCAGACAAGCCTTATGTGGCAGGTACTGCGTTATGGTGAAGAGCTGGGTGTGGTCAATAGGGGGCGCCCTATAAAAGGAAGCCAACACCTGCTGGGTAGGTTGAGCATTTATTTTGGCGTCCACTCATGGAAATGGCTTGCTCAGTAAGTCATTGCACAATGAAAATGCTTGTAGATTCACAGCATGCCGCCTTACGAATGAGTAAAAGACCTCTTCCTTGTTTGATCTGGTTTGGCCACAACAAGTAAGATTTCCTTGGCGTCCACTGTTATGTTTCTTTTATGTTATTTGTACTAATGTTTGTGCGTGTGGTATATTTTCAGTTGTAGTTAACACCGGGAGATCGCCCTTGTCCGGGCATTGCTGCTGCTTTGCCGGAGGCTGCATGTGAAGAGAAAAGTTTGTTGGGGCAACTTGTGGAGTTCAGTGTGGGGACGTGCTCCATCGCGTGTCGTCCCCCCTTCTTTGTTAATTCTGTTATCGCGTGGTTTGGTACAACGATATTAAGTTCACTGTTCGTAAGTATTTCTTTTTTGTCTAATTTTAAATATCGATTTGGGGTTTTTAAATTGGGTTTCATTCCTTTTTATTTTTTGTCTTCCAGTCCCTGAAACCCAGTGAGGTGGTGTCGCCTGTTTGGGTGGAGGCCTTCTTTTGTCCTTCTAGGTTATGTGTCCCTCCCCGGGTGTGGAGCTCACCGTCACCTTCCCTGTTTGCAGTGTCACGTGTGTTTGGGGCGAATAGCTTTTAGTGTGTCTGTATCGGAGTTTAAATTTGCTGTGCTGCCCCACCTCACCTCGACACTTCCTCCTGTTAAGTTTCAGCTTTGGACAGAGCCCTCCTATTTGCGTGCCTTGTTGTTCTATAAGTAGTTCCTCGGGGGGGCTCCTAATTCGCCGTGCCACATTTACACTGAAGTGGGCTGGAGTTTCAGAAAAGTATCAGACAGTCCTGAAGTTTAACTCAACCAACATCACTTATTCATCATTTATTGCAAACAACCATTAATAAAGCGTCGTAATAACATGCTGGTTGTCAAGGATGCCACTGAACATTCTATTTTCCAGCCTACATCAGGCTAACAGTTAATTTTCACATACTTCGTCTGCAGTGCTGTGAGTCTGAAGCAAATGACAGGGTACCCTTTTCCACTGGATGCATCTCTAATGCTGCAGAACTAGATAATGTCTTTTCTGATTCAGAGTTGCACCCGGATCGAGAGCTAAAGTCTTATCAATGGAACACAACTGCTGCTGAGAGACCTGCCTTGTGGTATGCCAGCAGACAACCGTCAGCAACAATGGGAGGGAGCAGCAAGCAAGCGTCAGGTGGAGCAGAGTGAGAATGATAATCACACTGAGGTGGTTGGTGATGGGGGGGGGGTGGGGTTATTGGTAGAGATGTAGAGAAGATGGTGGTGGAGGGAGCAGGAGTGGTGGGTGAGTCAGGTGAGGTGGGGGGGTAAGACAGGTGAGAGGTACACATGGTCCTAAGGACAGGACTTCTATGGCCCAGACTGACCATTTTTTATGGTTTCAAGCTCCGATTTAATGCATTTAAAAGCTGCAGCATCACACTGGCTGGCTTTACTGATCATTTTTAGGTTTTAACTCATTTTCATTACAAATGTTTCGCAAAAAAGCACTTACTGGCCTTCTAATTCTGTTATAACTAATGTTTTAGACACAGGAAAGCTGATTTTACATGTCTTAGGCAGTGGTGGGACAATGGAAAGACAGAATTCAAACTGCTGTGTCAGCAGTATACGCCAAACATCACATGCCACACCTGTAGATCTATTAGAGAGTTGGAGATAGCGATTGAGGACTTGGAGACATTAGGAGTATCCACAGAAAATAGAAGATTGTAGTATTTTTCGTCCGGGCGTGAAGTCAAACAGGAAACCAGATCTGTGAAGCAAGATTTATTACACAATTGTGGACTCCGACAAACAACCTGAGGTCATGGACCCATGACCCCCCGTGACGAGGAAGAGCTTCCTCCCTTCAGCATCCAGACCTTTTGAATACATGACCGCGCCCAGTAGGCGTATCTGACAGTGACACAAAAGTCATGAGGCAGCGCCAAGGTCACAAGTGGCCATGACTTTTGTCCCTTATACTGTGCCCCACATACTTGATCATACAGAAGAAATACAATCTTTATATAATTATACAATTATATACGGTTATACCTAATTCTGATGATTATGATTATTGCAAATGACAGCTAATATTTACTACAGGATATATTAGATTTCTCAAGTCCAAAAAAATGGCCTTAAAAGGATTTTTTAGGTACTAAGGTGCAAGGTGGGCTGCCTTAAGTCTCTGAGGCAACAAACAATCAGCTGGACCGGCCATTTTAAGAGACGTCACCGCCCTGCACAGGATGCAGGGGCGGCAGGCTCCTGGCATTAACAGCTTCACATTTTGAGTTTCACAAAGTCTTCTGGGACCTGATGCTGTAGATGGTTTTAACAAAAGTATGGTTTTTAGGTTCCCTGCCAGTGTCCTCCTGAAGGGCCATGGTAGCCCTCCTGCAGTAAAAAGGCAGCATTCAGGTCATTAGGAACTGGTGCCGAGTGACAGAGGTCAAAAGAAATAGGGTTTAAACAGCCCAAAACTCATCAAGGTGTAGGTTCCTGCTGCAGGGAATGCGGAGACTGAAAAGACAACTTATCTGGAGGGAGCGTGGCGACTTCTGGGAGAGAAACAGAGCATGAGTACGAAACAGTCCACAGGGAAGCCAGAAACACACCAGTTTACTCCCCAGTCTCACTCTGCAGCTCAGTTAACAACCCAGCACTGGTGTAGGGGTGCAGCTGCCCTTTATCTGCCTCTAATTCAGGGGTCTCAAACTCAAATTACCTGGGGGCCACATTAGATAAAGTCTGAGTGAGGCTGGGCCGCATTCGGTATTCGATAAATAGCGGTTGCACGAAAAAAGAGAGATACTGTGGTTGTGGAGGCGTAAAGTGAAGTGCGCACACGTGTACCACCATGTGTGGTTTGTTTTGGTTCTTTGGTGACGCCGTATGTGCACGTGTACTCGTATTACCAGATCCACTTACACTCGTTACTTCACAACTGCTGTAAATTGAGTTTTGGGACGTAGCTGCGTTAATAACCTGTTGTTGTTAATCTGCAGGGGCACCGATCGCAGCTTCCTCTGTCAGTGCAGCCCACGGTAGGGGGTGGGATTGTGCGTACACCTACCGCGGGCCACACTGACATTATTCTTTGAAATTAAGCGGAGGGCCGCAAAAAATCCTTCCGAGGGCCGCAATTGGCCCCCGGGCCGCGAGTCTGAGACCCCTGCTCTAATTGTTAATCAGCCACAGGTGCGCCCGGTCACCAGCGAAGACAAGATCTGCCACCCTCCCTAGTGGAGAAACAGAAGAACAGGAACACAGAAAAGAACACCAAAATGCAGGAACCTAACACACAGGATAAATGGAATTATTTGAAAATGGCTATACTGACAGTAAAAATAAAACCCAACTGGTACAGTGCAGACAGATGTCATACGATCTACCAGCACTCCCTTTGCAATTAACTGGCCGATCGCAATCGACGTATTGGGCACCCTCGGCTCTATGCAATTTTCCTCACACCCTTCCTCTGCAAGATACACTCAAGCATTCATGGATTAGTTTTACCTGGTTTTATTGAGAAAATTAGTTTGTATATCTACACTGATGACATCAACATAAAATCAAAAAGACATGAACCTTTTATCCAATTTAACAGACTCTTTTAATGTTCTGTCTGCTTCAAGGGTCTTATCTGGTTGGGCCAGCAACATTGCAATTTTGTAATTTCTCATATGATTATTGAATGACTGTGTATGACTGCTCATGTCTTCATGACTCCAAGGTCTTCTAATTAAAGTGTGCATTATGTAAACAAGCATCATCAAAAACAAAACAAAAACAAGCTGGAGGCACCTCTGGAGACCGGAGGTGGGCGACGGTGACTTTTGCTCCAGTCAACTGATTTGTCTTTTTTTCAGTTTTGATTCACTACTATATTTTGTATATATACTATACTAATTTTTTCAATGAATACTGGGTGACATTTTTGGAAAAAAAACAACCTCTGGTACTCTGCATCATTTCCTTTGCACGGACATGCAGGCAGATGCCTTCTGAGTCTCTAACAAACTGAAAAAAGGAAAATCCTGCCACAGTGTTCATTTATGGCACAGGGTACAAAAAGAAAATTCATAAGAAATGGCAGCTCCCCAACTTTGTTTACAGGTCAGGATGCTGCCTCAGCCTGACCCTGCAGTGTCAGACGCAGACTAAGGCTTGGGTTTGGATTTTATTAAATGCCAAATAATCTGCAAACTTCTTTTTATACTTGGTGCTATAATCAATGTTTTGTTCTCTATTGTTAACAACAATTTACGATTTTTTTTATATTTTAACTGGTTAGGTATTGCTAATTGTAAATAAAGTGTATTTAAAAAATGTAAAAATCTCATCATCATTGTTAATAGTGATACTATTATATCACGATTATTATAACGTCTATATCTTTACATATTTTTAGACATTACATATTAGGTTTTTGTTTTTTTTAACAAAAATATTTAGAAATTTGATTTCTTTTAAAACTGAAAATGTTGATGAGAAATGGTCAAAAAGTAGTGTTATATGGGGAAAACATCTACCTCTAGCGGCTGCGTTTTGTAAAACATTCTGCGTCACTGATTAATCAAATCACAATTGCGTTAAAATCGTGACGCTTTCTCGAGGTATTGACAATGGCAACGCAAAGAGATTTAGAAAACACTTAGAAATGGTAATGCTGTCAAAGACCCAACACAGGTAAAATATTTGTGTGCAATGTTGCAACACACAATAAGACACACATTTCATTCCCATTTTATTTCATGTGTTATCCAATTGTAAATTTTTTTAAATATTTGTCTCATTAACTATCTTATATAGAATACGCCCAATACATAGTTTTATAGAATAACTGAGGAAAGAACAGTGTCAGAATGTCTCTGGCTTAAAAGTTTTGATAAAAGATAGAAGTAATTAAGTTGGATTGTTAAAGATGTTTTCATCTGTTGGGAATAAATAAAAACATTGCTATCTATTGTTCACGCGCAGCCTTGAAAGCAGTTTTACGAAGCGCACCTAAATGCATCACGTGGAGGCTTTTCCACACGAGCCGCAGCGTCGCCTATCGCCAAGCGTGATTTCCCCCTCCCTTCCTGGTGTATTTCCTCGCATCTCATAACACCTGCTATCGCCGCGAGGGAGTGCTGCTACATCCATGTGACCCCGCGAAAGAAAGTAGAGCCGCGTTGAAGACGCCGAGAAAAAGAAAGCGAGTTAAAAGAGCCAGAAGCAGCCTGAAATACAAACGTGTGCTGACGCGAAGAGCATCCGAAACTACCCTAACCTCGGTAACAGGCACATTGAAACCATTCTTCTGTTTCTCACGCATTTGTTGTATCTGTGCGGCTCTCACGATGTGGTTAGTTTGTAACAGGATTTGCAGCTGTTGCGCCGCCCTGATCGTACACACGTCCACGCGCATCCGTTGTCCATCATAAGACGCAGCCTACGGAAAAATTTGCTACTAGCAGCCAGTTGATTTAGGCAAGTATTGACGAGGGAAAGAACCGCAAGAGCGACTAGGAATTTTGACGTATTTCTCCCGTTTTATCCTTCTTTCTTTGGGCCCTGCAGGGCCCCACTAAGTAGCCCCTCGGTGTCCTCGATTACCGACCATGTCTGGAACTGTGACTATTCCGGACGACCAGGCGTTCGCCAGCTTTAAGGCGGAGTGTCTCTGCGAGGATGGTTGGGTCGACACTTACAATAAGCGGGGCATCACGGTGTGGAGCCAAGAAGTCGACAATTCCGTTCACAAAATTAAGGTACGAGGAACCATATGTGTATTTGTAGAATACAATGTATGGACTAAGAACAAAGGACAGTTAACACTCCGATACCATGTATAAATACCGTATTAAGCATGGATTTCCTTATAGTAGGACATGAAAATTAAAAAAAAAAAAGTTGGACAT
This sequence comes from Tetraodon nigroviridis, assembly GCA_000180735.1. NCBI lineage: Eukaryota > Metazoa > Chordata > Actinopteri > Tetraodontiformes > Tetraodontidae > Tetraodon > Tetraodon nigroviridis. The sequence goes on along the minus strand of CAAE01009433.1, from coordinate 14,288 downwards.
AATTGTTCGATCTCAGCTTCCTGGACCTTAAGTACTGAGATGGCTTTTTTTTTTTAAAAGAAAGTAAACAAATGACTAAAATTGTTTGGACAAGATGTTTAAAAATGTCATAAAACCTGCAGTGGATAAATATATGTTGTTTTTTTGCGGGGCGGGGGGTGTGCATGGGTACAAGGGCTGTAGATGTAGTTGTTCACAATTTAATTGTGAAATAATAATTTACTAAACGGATGGAAGTTAAAGCACTTAAAATCAGTTGCAGACATTATGTTACCCTAATTTACTTTTGCTTAAATGTGTGTGTGTGTGTGTGTGTGTGTGTGGAAGAGAGAGAGAGAAAGAGACAG
>CAAE01009425.1:177400-180800 GCA_000180735.1 Tetraodon nigroviridis | reverse complement strand
GGTAAAAGATGTGAAAACAGAAGAAACAGGAGGAGGTAGGTGTGCAAAGAAGAAAGAGAGAGAGAGAGAGAGAGAGAGAATCTTTGGTGGATTACGCATCAGGATTTAGCCTTTAGCATTCGTCAAACTGGAAGCAGGAGTTCCTGTCCACCTGGGAGGAGACCCCGGGGCCAGACCTGGGACCCTCTGGAGGGATTATATCGCTCTGCTGACCTAGGGATGCCTTGGGATTCTTTGGGAGAGGAGTGTATGGGCCCCGCCCCCCGCTGAGGCTGCTAGCCCCCTGACCCTGACCCGGATTAGTGGACGCAGGATGAAAACAACAACAAACAAAAAAAAACTTGTGGGAACTATCTTTTTTTGTGGAACTCTTAGATGGAGTCCTACCTAAAACAAGAGAGCGGCGGCTAATTGCTAATAGCAGAGGGAGATAGAGATGGTTTAGAAAAGTCCGGCTCGAAGAGAAAGGCAGATGGAGCTGACAAAGCCGGCGGTTGGAGGCAGGGATGCTGTGGTGGCGCGGCGAGAAGGAAGAAAAACAAAAAAAAAAGGCTAAAGCGTGACGAAAGAGATGGCAGACTCGGCATGACGGAGAGAGCGCAGAGAGAGGAGAGGGCAGCTTGGAGGACAGAGGTTTCAAGTGAAAGGAGGTGACGGAGATCGACGCCGAGCGTGAAAACGCCCTTTGTCATCCCAAAGACAAAGGCAGCGCGAACGCTAGCTGCCTCTTCCAGCCCTGGTCTGGGGGGGTGGGGGGGGTGACAATAGGTGTTTGTGTCCTCATCGGCCCTGCCATGTCTGCTTCTGTCCACTCATCTCACATCTCCCTTTCAGACGCATGGAAGCTTTCACTGGGGATGGGGGGGGATACCGAACAGCCCTGGTGGATTGAGCAAAAGGCATCTCCTGCGTTAGGGGTCAGGTGTTAGAGGTCAGGACTGGGTGCTGATGGTGCGTTCTGCCAGACAAAGCAGATTAAAACACACACACACACACACACACACACACACACACACACACACACACACACACACACACACACACACAGAGCTCGAGCAGGGATGGCATGTCAGCCCCCCCACCCCCCCATGTGTGATCCTGAGCCTCATTGGGCCAGAAAACATCAGAAGTTGCAGGAAGCGCCAATGAGAGGTCAAGGCCTCGATTGTAAGAGCGGCGAGGGGGTCAAATCGCCCTCACCACCGAGTTAGCGTTCCCCCGGCTAACAAATTGCCCATCAACGCCGGGGGGCTGGCGGACCGCCTTGTTGTTTGTTCAGCGCATTCCTTCCCCATCGCAGACTGCGTTGTTTGCCGTTCAGTGGATGCTCCTATCTGCCAAACACACATTTGTCTTATTTTACATCGTTAACGGGGGCCAGCTGGACTTTTGGAGTGTGTGTGTGTGTGTGTTGATGTTTCCCGGCGCTCCGTCATCATGAGATCAGCTCCAGCCGCTCTCCAAACTCAATAAAAGAATCAGAAGAGAGAGAAAAATGATCTGCGCGGTGTTTAGCTTCTAATATGAAATTCGGTTCTTCGCCTGGTCTGATCCAGCTCCGGCAGGGAATTTAAGATAAGGCTAGAAATTAAGGGAAAAAAAAAACCGTGGCGAGCGTTTTGCGTTATCGGCCCACAGGTTTTAAATCTGACTGAGTAACCACCTGAGATCAACGCTCGCAGTTGCCCCACATACATTTAAAATACCTTTTTTTTTAGCCTGATTACGATGCTAATTACGAGTTCCCGCCGCTCTGGTCGACGTGCTCGGGCTGCGCGTTTCCAACGGCGACGGCGAAACGAGAGAAGAGTTCATCGTCGGCGTATTAAGAAGCTAAACTCGACCGTTGTTCAGCCTTGTCAGAAGGGACCCATCCTTAACTGACTGCTTATTATGTTGCATTTGCTTTCCATTAATTAAAGAAAAATGTTTTACGACTGGGTTTTAAATGCATAATGGAATTAATTACTAAAGCTGTATCTCTGAGGACTTAACAGTTATAAATTCTATGGAAAATTGTTTAAAAAAAAGGAATTCAACCTATTAACAGATGATTAGGATATATCTGAGAGTTTAGACTTAAATATTCCAGATGAACTGACAGCGGACCCAGATTCCATTTGTTTGTGCAAAGTTTGCACCCAAGGCCCTAGCCTAGCAAACAAACGGTCAAGGTTTGATTGAGCTGTGCCGTGGAGTACTTTTTTTCCCCCCTTCTTTTATTAGAAATGCCTGTCTCAGCGGCATCCACAAATCTTCAGCCATCTGGCAACGCAGCCAGGCCGTTTCTACCAATTTCCACTCGAAAACTCCGCTCCAAAGTGCCGGCATCTTGAAGCAATATTGGTCACTGGGCCGCTGTCAAGAGGAACGAGCGCAGCCATTTTGGAAAGGAAGCAAAACAAGTAAATTTTTGCTTTGAAACAATCTTCCTGGACCTTAAGCGCTTGATTACAGACAAATATGACTTTACAGGCGACGTTATTGGGTTTTTCCTTTTTCCCTTCGAATGCAAATTCAGCCAGAGAGCAACAGATCGATGTAGCCGTCTTTCAGCTGTTGCACGTGTGTGTGGTCCTTCGTGGGATCTGGCATCGGCAGGCATCTCTGGCAGCATGTTTAGGCGTGTTAAACGGCCCCCCTGACCTGCCGCAGTCTGTCATCAGGCCCACCGACTGCCATGCCTGTTAACTCGTCCCGACAGCGACGCCCGCGCACGGTCGAGCACGTGAACTGCTGCCGCTGCGATTTCCGGGCGAACGCACCGGCGATCCTCTCCGGCCGACCGTCCTTCTTCGCCGTGCGCGTTGTGCAGTCATTAATCGTGATTCTGGGTAATTATCTATGCGCCAGGCTGGCTAATTAACACGTCAGCTCGGGCGGAACTAATGCTGCATGCTAGCTCGCCTCCCACGTGCGATCAACACCCTCCGTCCCGCACCCGCTCGCGCCCCCTCGACCGCGACGACCCCGGAAATCCAGCTCCCGTAAGAAGGAAGTGTTAGTCGGAGTAAAAAAAAGACATTTATCGCGATATAGCTCAATTTAAGTTATTAAATTCGATCATCGGTCGCAAAAACTTTTAACATCAAAAAGAAAACAGAGCGCAATGTGACTACTGTAGGATGCCGTTAGCATAGCATAATAGCACAACACTGCAGATTGAACTAGAAACAGCAAGCTAAGGCTAACTGTAATTAGCGGTAAATAACAGAAATCAGTGTGATCCATGATTGAGAGAAGTCTGCAAACACAATTTGTTTATAGCTCTGTGCTAGCGCTGCTAGCTCATGTTTCCCCAACTTGGCAGTTTTTGTTTTTTAGAAAATGGGGGGAAAAGTGGGGGGGGGAAAGGAAAAAAATTGTAACTATGTGACAATAATAATTCATGAAAAATTAG
>CAAE01009425.1:167400-172400 GCA_000180735.1 Tetraodon nigroviridis | reverse complement strand
AGCGAGGGCATTTGGAGAAGGCTGGGACATCCCCCCCTCCGTCTTCCTCGGCTGGTGCTCAGGTGGAGGTTAGAAGTCAGGTCAGGGGGTCAGAGGTCAGGGGTCAGCGGACCTATCGGGCTCTCGGGTCGTAACGCAAGGAGGTGTTCCACGTTTTTTTCCCGTTCTCGCCGGTGGGATCGGCAGGAAAGAGAGGGATGGAAGCAGCGAGGGGAGATCTCTCTTCCTCCTTTCTCTCCTCACCCCATCCTCCTCAAGCGGCGCCCTTTGACCCCTGCTGGCCGCCGCAAGGCCGGTAGGACAGGGTCTCCGCGGGTTTCGCTAGCAAAACGTCGTCGGTTTCAGGGGGTGTGACACCCAAGCCGCAGTGTCCAGAAGAGGGTTGGGGGGGGGGCATCACTAATCACCATGGCAACCCGTGGCACAGCTGTGGCACAGTTCCAACACGGAACAACATGGGGGAAAAAAAACCAAAACAAACACAAAAGGTGACCGACGGCAATTAGCACCGCCGCTAATATTAGCTCCCGCTAGCTCAGAACCAAAACCACAGCCTCCAAACACCCACCGACTCCTGGTTTTGGCCTCTTTAATGCCACGCAGCCGGCTGAAGGACCCCACCCATAACCCCACCCCCACCCCCACTCCTTTAATCGTCAATCAGAGCGCCACACGTGCGAAAGGCGGGGGCCTCATCCAACATGAGATATGCAAGATAATACAGCTGTAAAGACCCGTCGGTCCGCCGGCGAGATAACACACACACACACACACACACCTCCCCCCTTCCTAATTTGCCACTGCTGTCAAGTCTTGACGGAGCGAATTAGCGGCGCTCCCGCCCCAGCCTCTCTCCATCAACCTGCCAGAATTCTTCTTCTTTTTTTAATTGTTATAGTTTTTGTGAAAATTTGAGCCCGAAAAAACTAAAAAAAAAAACCAATAATTAAGATTTACAAATTCCCGTTTGGACAAAACACCAAAAACTCAAATTGGAAGGCTGAGAGGAAAAATCCGTCAAGGAAAAGCAATAACCGACCTAAAAACGGACGGCGTTAATACCGCGCTGACATTAAACACAACTTTAATTAAAAGTCGTCGTGGAAACGGCAGAAACCTTTAATCGGGAGCCTTTTTTCCCCCCCCGGGATGCGGCGCTGGCGGGGATGCGGGATTAAAGCGACGAGATTACACCTCGGATTGGGGCAGATGAGGCGGATTGTTCCCTGATGGGGGCAGAGAGGAGGAGGGAACGAAAGGAAGACATGTGGGGGAGGAGTGGAGGAGGAGGGGCCCGTGTCCACACCTGTCAGAGCCAACGCCGCCGCTATCAAACGTGCTACATGCTTTGCTGGGACGTTCGCGGCCCCAAACGCATCATACATGTACTGACGATGGAAATAAAGATGGAAATTAGAACAAAAAAAGATGCTTTGGCAGGAAATGCAACATTTCACATTCTTAAAAAAACAACTTTAATCATTAATGCGACATTTTTGGTCAAGTTTGGATGAAAGTTGCTGAGTGGGAGTAAAGAAGTGGTGGCAAAAGTAACGTAAAGCTAATGAAACACGGTGCTATCGCTAGTGGAGGCCCCCCCCCCACACACACACACACACACACTCATCTGTTGTAGGTGAGCAGGAACACACGGGTGGGACGGTGAGATAGAGCGAGGCGCTTTGGAGGGACAGAACCGGAGCTTATGGGGGACGGACGGGTGGAACGAGGGAGATAAACTAAAAAAAAAGAAGAAGAGATGCACTTTGTTGCGAAGGGGGACGGAGGACAAGTGGACCGACGGGCCTGGGTGTGGAGGGGGGGTAATGGCGGAGGGGGGGTGTAATCCCCTTTACCGACAGCTTTGTTGAGTGATTGACAGCCCGGCGCCACATTAGAGTCGGAGCACGCGGAGGCCGCCGTGACTGGAGGGATTATCTCTTCACTGGCTTACGACCCCCCCAACACACACACACACACACACACACACCGCCACCAACCATTCCATGCCAGCTCATCAGCACCTCGTCACCTCTGCCGGATGGGGTCAAGTGGTACGGGCCGCTAGCTTCCGCCAGGCTAACGCTAGGTCGGCGTGCCAGGGTGTGAGTGTGTGTGTGTAAGTAACGTGATGGTGATGGTTTGAGCGGCTATATTAAAGCCTGGGGGGGGGGCATTTAAGATGATACTGCACAATTAGGCAACTGCCGGAACACGGGAGGTGTGTGTGTATGTGTGTGTGTGTCTCTGTGGCAGCTGTGTACACTGGGTGGCCGTCGCGGCAGCTGCGGTGGGGCACGCCAAGGCGGCATCGGGGGACGCGTTCAGGAAGCCGCGGTGCAGACTCGCAGTCCTAGCATGGTACGGTAACGCCCTCTCCTCGCCCGGTTGCCTCACGCTCGCTACGATGACCCCCCCCCCCTGAAACCACCCCCGCCCACCAAGAAACTTCTCTCCAGGCTCAGGAATTTTAATTTTTTGTTTGTTTGTTTTCGGCGGGGGGATCAAAGAGAAAAGAAAGCAGGATGAAAGAAGAGATGAAAGCAGAAACTAAAGGAGCCCCCCCCCCACCCACCTCCCGAGACCTGAGGTCCAGCTGCCTCCAACTCCGAACGCGAACGACAGAAAACAGCCCCGGAAAAGAGGTTAGCGTGGAAGCTAAAGGGCGGAAGAGGGGGAAGAAGGAGGAGAAGAGACGTGCACGCCGGTTGGGCGTGTGCGCGCGGGTCAGTCACAGAAATATCAACATCGTCAAAATGCCACCCACAAAGCAGCTAAAGACAAAAAAGACAAAAGCGAGTGACTCGGGCTGGTGGGGGTGGAGGAGGAGGAGAAGAAGAAAAGGAGCAATTAAAAAAGAGGGGGAATACATTTTACTGTCTGCCAACGAGCTGTAACGCGATAACCGCTCGGATGTGTGGAAGGAGAAATTCGGAACTGGTGGCGAGCCAAAAGAAGGAGGTGTGTGTGTGTGTGTGTGTGTGTGTGTGTGGAAGAGAAGGGGGGATGATTAGAGGGAGAAGTGGACTGGTTTTTCGCAGAGGAGGAGAGGGGCAAGGGTGTGTGAGGGCTGGGCTGCCGGGTGTGGGTGAGCGGAGGGACGGAAGGAGGGAGGTGGGTGAGAGTGAGGAAGAAGAGGAGGAGGAGGAGGAGGAGGAGTGCCCGCGCACTCTTTTGTTCACACGGAACGGACGGAGGAGGGAGAGAGAGAAGGGGTACACCTCGGAGGAAACCCGAACCCTTACGTTTGGACTGTTTCCAGCGCCGTGTGTGTGTGTGTGTGTGTGTCTGTGTGATCATCAGCAAGCTAGCATACAAGCATGAACACAAAGGTGAGACCGACAGCGGAATTAAAACCCAAACACTCCGTTTTGTTTTCTTTTTCCTTTTTCTCCTCTTTCTCCGAGGTATCCGGTGACGGCGCTACGCTACGCTACGTTACGCTACACTACAACGTGTTCCACCCCCCGCCGCCGGGGCCCTCGCACCAGAAAAAAAAGAGAGGGAAAGCAACAGTCGGGCTCCCGTTTCGATGCTCAAGTGTAGCCTGACATAACTGCGCGCAAATGTTCGCTACGATTAGCTCGCATTAGCCCCCGATGCGGCGCTAACACCCTTTATAAACGAGCACCTTACATTACCTTACAGCTAAAACTGTTCCGCTCCGTTAGCTGTAGCTTTTCTGATATGCTACTCTGTAGGAGAGTCGCGGCACTGACTTTGAGTACGCTAGCTAATATTAGCACAGTCACGCGGCGATTAGCTCCACAAGCGCCGCATAAATAGATACCAGGCAGATAGCGCCAACTTTTGGCAGAAACGGAGGCTAAATATATTACGTGAGGACGCTAGCGCCACGAGCGCTGGCGCAGAAACAGAGAAAGAGCCCATTTCCCACGTTAACTCGCTCCACGGAGAGAACGATGTCCCCAGGTTGATGTCGAGACGGAAATTAATATATTTTTTGTTGCTGTTGTTGAAAACAAACAAAGTACCGTAAAGTAAAGAGTTCTTTTCATTTTTGTTCTTTTTTTACGCCTGCAGCGGGAGAGGACACGTGCTATCATCGCTCGCTAAACGGTTGAAGGTTATCTCAAAGCCGCGATGCGTTCGAGTGCAGCTCTGATCTGGCCGGCTGCAGAGCAAAGAAAACTGTCGGAAGCTGTGCACGCTAGCTAATCCGGATAGCTAATGGCCAGGTAGCGTCTCTTGAAGAAAAGGCCACCTGTTAGCGCTTCCGAAGTCAGAGGAAAGATGTTGGACTGAGTAAGAACCGGCAAAGAAACGCTACGGGCAGGAGCGTCAGAAGCGGAAGGATAAGTCGTTAAAAGAAGGCAAAAACCGTGTTTCCACCAATTAAAGGAAAAGTGAACACTTTATCCTGGAATGAGATGAACTTTTAATATTGATCCTGCGGTGAAGCAGCTTTTAAGCCTCCGATTTAGCATTCGGCGAATCGAGTCGATTAGCAGGCGGCGCGGCTACGAGGCTTCTAGCGCGATCTCCAACTGCAGTCCAGCTCACCTTTCTATCTCTCTTTCTAAATTCTGGATGTGCGAGCGTGCATCCGTATCGCGGGAAGCAGCTGCCAGTGTGTGTGTGTGTGTGTGTGTCTCTGTGTGTGCTGGATGTGTTTGTGCACCGGCGCCTGGATTACCGTTAGCGACGGCGGCGCTCTGAACGGGGTGCGGACCAACAAGGCGTCTTCATCTTAGCATCTTTAACAGCAAGAGTGTGGGAGGGGGTGGATGGAGGGCTAGCGAGGTTCTTTAGCGAACGCCGGCGCATCACGACGCCGCTACCCTGCCGACGGAGGAGCCAGAGCCGGAGAAACGAGGGATGAAAGAGTGAACGAGTGCGGACCAGCCACCCGCCTGTTCCCCCCCGCCTCGCCGGCGTGCGCTAGCACATCTGCCGCGCTTACGCATGCAACAAAGGAGCAGCATTAGGACCACACTCGGGTGCACATGTCGGACATGAAGGGGGGGTGGGGGGGGGAA
>CAAE01009425.1:115913-163450 GCA_000180735.1 Tetraodon nigroviridis | reverse complement strand
TTTTTTTTTTTTTTTTTTTTTTTTTATAGGGGGTAAACGCCGATTCCCAGCATCCAGCGCCGATGCTGGTTCGAAACCTGACGGGACGAGGTGACGGCGTCTACCCTCCACACACACACACACACACACACACACACACACACACACACACCGGTGTTGACACAGACCCCTGACACGACGCCTCAACAGGCAGAAAATCGGCAGCCGGAGGGCCTGTGAAAACTGAGACGTCACTGCCCCCGTGTGGCCACATCTGGAACAACGGCCAGTTTGCCCCCCTGCGTTGACGGTGCAGCATCAGGTTGATTTCCTTCCTCAAAACTACAAGATTTGAATTTAAAATCAAGCCTATAAATTCCGGAAGGCCTTTTTTTAAATGAAATGTCGCAAGCGTGTGTAAAGATTGGAACGTTTGAAGGTTTATTTTTCAAATTTGGTGTTTTAGACTTCGCCAAAAGGGACTCATTTCCGCGTGACGCGCGCAGAGAGAAAGGACCCCCCCCGCCGACCTCCCTCCTGCTGATTCCCTCGCAGCCAGAGGTGGGGAAAGGCAGGAAATAAAGAAAGCGGAGGAAAAGCCTGATCGGCTGCTGGACCCGACGCTGACGAGGATTTAAAAGGAGGCCGCTGCAGGGCCATGGACGCGTGTTTGCCGAACACTCGGTAATTGCAGGGTACAAAATAAAAATCCAACAACAAAATCTGCAGAGCTGAGCTTTTTTAAAAACATTTTTCTCTGCTTCGGTCGCGCCTGACCTCCTGACCTCTTGACCTCCTGACCCCGTCGGCAGAGGCTCAGGGTGGAGCCGCGACGGGCCAACAGAAGGTTCTGGATGGTTCTAGCTAGCCGCAGGTGTTGTTTATCTCATCCATATTCTGACAGCATCACACACACACACACGCACACACACACACACACACATACACACACATATCAGTGTACCTTCATGAAACTGATGGTGACACAGAGGAGGTGCACCCCTCACACATCTGGAGGAAACACAGAAACCAGACAGGCGATCTGCCTCTCACACACACACACACACTTGCGTACTTAAGTAGACGTGTGTGTGTGTGTGTGTCCATTCTCCTAGCAACGCAAAGGCAATATTGCTGCGTTTGCGATGTCAGGTTCATGGCTGAAGTCCTCAGAAAGATAGAAATGCACGCGTGCGTGTGTGTGTGTGTGTGTGTGTGTGTGTGTGTGTGTGCGCGCGTGGGGGCCACTGGTGAGGCTTTTCTTCCCGTCTGACCTCCGACGCCAGCCGTTCTCCCAGCACTGCCTCGGCGCACTCCAATATTAAAAGCTCATTTAAATGCGCACCGCAACCCCGGACAAAAAAAACTAGTCCCTCGGAATTCTAAGCAGGCGCTTCCCGCTTCCGAAGAAGCGACAGCGGCCGGCGGAACGCTCATTTTGGACGCCGCCGCGGAGTCGCACGACATAAAAATCAGCACGTTTCCGATAAGAAAAGAAAAAGGAACTAAATTAGCGGAAATACCTGACTAGCATCATCTGTCCCACTGCTCTGGTCGCTTCGATTAGCATTTTGTGTCGTTGCTAGCGGCAGCTAAGGCCTTATTCAGCAAATATAAGCTCTAATCGAACCAATAATGTTAAAATAATTGGAAAATCTAATGAGATGAAAAGATATTGTCCATATCGTCCCCCCACCCACCACCACCTCACCTTTGTAACATTAGCTAGTCTTTCTCGGCTCATCGTCGCCCCCCTGCTGGACATCTCCCTTCCGCCACGAGAAACGAGAGAAAGGAGAGGAGGGAGGGAGGAGAAGAAGGCAAGGACCACCTGTACTCCACCGTTCCCCGGGAGCGCCATTAGCCGAGATCAAAACCACCGAGGGGGGACACGGCTCCAGACACTTCGCTAACGTCAATGGGCTCAACCTCATGCTAGCGAGACAGCTAAAGGAAAAAAATTAAATTAAATTAATAATTAGTAATAAAAAGATTGAAAGATATAGAAGCACACTGGTGCCACCCAGCTAGGGTAACACCAATCCAGACTTAGCCTCCTCTACCTGCTAGCGGCGCCTCACACGCACATATTTTTCTCCGTATTTATCTTCCTCGCTACATGCGTGCCCAAAACATCTGGAGCGCATATCCCGGCTTCGGAGCATGTGCCGGAATACAGGTGCCAATTACTTTCCCGGGTCTAATGTAAACCAGAGAACAAGGACGCGTCAATCACCGCCGCCGCCGCCGTCGCTCGGGATGAAAATTGGACGCATTCAGAGGAGCGGCGGCTATTTTGGCAGCACATGAAATGGGACTCAGAAAAAAAAAGACTCGCAGATTGAGGCTTTTTCTCGTGTAATCTAAACTTCAGATGTGTACAATAAAGGAAAATATAGCGGGGTGAAAATTACACTCCACTCAGGCCTCGCTAACACTAAAATAAATCCCTGAAAAGTTCCCGTGAATGCCTGGCATTATCCCCCTTTGGCATTAGCCGCCTCTTAGCGAGCAATTCAGGCAGAAGCACTAGCCTCCGAGCTTATAGACAGAACCAAAAAAGAGCATAAAACACATGATTTGGGTCTCTTTTTTTGGCTAATGCTAAAATTTTCAGATGAAGGGTGCTAGCAGAAGTTGTTGAGAACGTGCAAGTGTGGAATTATGTAGGCAAAGCTCTATTTGTGCTAGGCTACATCACAAAATTTCACAATAACAACTTGGTAACGAGTATGCTAACCCTTAATTTCCCCCTAGTGCTTGGCTAAACTATATTTGGTGGCATTTAGCCAAAGTGAAATCCAAAAAAACAGCTGAAATTTGAAGCTAACCAAGCCTATTGCTAGGTCACATCTGCCTGTGCTTCTAGCATAATGCTCCATGCCGCTGCTGTTTCTGTAGCGTAGCATGCCAGCGCGACAGAAGTATGTCTGACAGAAATGGTGAGATATCGGAACCACGTTAGCTCGAGTCCAGTGGAGATAAATAGTGCTAAATGAAATCGAAAGTCTTCCTTCTCACCATTGATGCTAAAACAACCTCAGATGCTAAATATTAGCTCCAACGTGATCAGGTGGAGACACCGTGGGAAGCGTTACTCTTTCAAATGCTGATTTTGCCCCAAACGGCGAGCTGTTAAGTGAATAACTCTGCTCTCCCGGCGTGTCAGAGCCTGGGTCTCGGCGCTAAGAGCCTGCCAAACGCGTCCTAAAGTCTTTTTCAAAGATAAAAGAGCCGTCCCTTTGACATTTTCCGAAATGCCATGTATGACAACCTCTAAAAGCAGCAGCAAATCTCTCCTCTCCGCTTCACGCTCTGAAAAAGCTTCTCTTTTTTTTCCTCCTCCTCCTCCCTTCGCCTTTCAAAAGGCAGCGAGAGCGACAAACGGCGGTTTTAGCATCTCAAACGTCAGACGCGCGCGCTCCTCTTTCTCTCCATGCTAATTTCGCAGGGGTCACGCCGCCGAGCGCCCGCCTGAGTGCTCCGTCGGGGGATTACAAGATTCAACGGGCAGGCGGCCATTTGAATAATTGTTTTCAAATGTCTTCCTTCATATCAAGATCCCATTACTTACTATTTTGCGCACTCTGGCGAAGAGCGCCGGGGCTGTTAGCGGTTTTCGCTAATGGCGGCTACTTATGCGGGCCCACGGTCGGACGCAAATGGAAGCTCGGGAAGAAGAGTCGGCGAAACACTCGATGCAGATCGGCTCGTTAGCCGCACAAGAGCGGAAACGACACAGCGTTTACCCCAAAAGATTAGCATGACAGCGCCACCGGCGTTTACGTTTCAGACCGCCAAAAGCCCGAAACGCCAGCAAGCTACTAGGTGACAAAAGGTCGCAAGAACAGACCAGCAGAGGGCGCCCAAGATGTCAAATGATTAGCAAAATAAAATTTAAGTATAGATCAAAGCAATATAGCCATCAAAGAGGTCATTATCTTTAAGAAATGTGATAGATTGAAAGGCTGGGGGGTGCGTAAAGACACCACACACATACACACACCAGTAGAGCTAATATTAACACACAACCAGAAAAAAACAATGTGCAGTCGTGACAACCACGAGATAATCCATCAAACGTGTTTGACAGATTTTTTTTTTTCCCTTTCCTCTCCCGTCATCCCGCCATCTCGTGCTCCAAAAGCCAGCTGGGTTGCCAAGCAACAGGCACAACAGTGGAGTCTGCCACTTCTGACAAGTCTGTGTGTGTGTGCGGTTTATACTGAAGGGTAAAGCGCGTGCCATTTTCCCGTCAAACATACAGGCTAAGGGAGTTTCATCATCGACTTAGCTCCATTAGCAACAGACATTTGAGATCATCTGATCCAAACAGAAACACCTTCATCCACCTGTTGATTCTGTCCTTGTTGCTGTTTTTATTTGACCTAAATTTACGATTTTGTCGAATAAAACTCCACCAAGGACACAGAAACAACAGTGTCCGGCGCTAGTGCGTTAGCGAAAAGCTAACAGGTGAAATAACTGATGCGGTCTCGCGTGTTGGGGGGTATTTATTGTTTTTCGGAAAACTTACAACGATCAGGTGATGTCACAAAACAGTCAGAAGGGCGTACAAAAATACTCTGCGTGCGGCGCAGCATAGCACGCTTAAAAAAATGTACAAAAACCCAGATTCGGTTTTTAAAAAAAAAAATAATTGGCACTTACTTTAGCGATAGCAGTTAGCAATCTCGAAGGCAAACGTGTTGCCGCTGTGAGGGAGACAGGTTCAACAGTGTCTTCGAGAAGCCTGGATGTTTCATGCTAACGGGATTAAAAGGTTTCCAAAGCAAACGTAACAACAGGCTTTGATTCTTTAGGCGACGCGAGCGTGAGAGTCCAGAACTCCCCTTTCGTTATTTTAACACTGACACCAAAATCTTTCGTTCCTGACCCTGGTGTTTGGTGATGCTAGCACGCACTGCGCTAATGAGCAGTGGTGTCTGACCCCTGACGGACTGGTCAAAACTCTAGAAAAAAACCCATCAAAGAGGAGCTTTGGACTCTTTGGACCGGCTGGGGCGTCAGGCCTCCACCGCCGCCGCCGCCGTGTCGGCGCTTTGATCTCCGCTCTCCTCGACGGCGGCGGCGGCGGTGCTCGTCGGTCCGGCCCACCACACTCGCAGGGTGTTGTCTTCCCGGCTCTCTTGCGGCGCGGTGACGCCGTCCGGGCCCGAGTCGTCCTCGCTGTCGCTGGGCCACGGGAACTGGCGCTGGCCGCTAGAGGTCGCCAACAGCGGCATGAAGGGATGAATACTGTTGTGAGGAGGGAAACCGGATTTTCCGCCGTTAAAATTCCAAGAGCGCTTGCGGCTACTTAGAAAAAGTCAATTGGGGGAATATATCGTTCAAGGAGGAGCAGGCAAACATGACACATGCGTCGTGTTTGTGTAGAAGAGCGGTACGGTTAGCGTTTTGCTAGGATACCTGATGCCATTGGTGCAATCCCAGTGGGCTCGAAACCTGAGCTGAGGTTCCAGGAGCTCCTCGGTTGCCTCAGGAGGGACTGTGTGCGTGTCCCACACCCACACCGCACCTTCTGTGTCCCCACTGATGAGGTATCTGCCCGAGCTGCACGGAAACAACCGCATTAGGTCGATCCCTTAGAGCAGCGGTCCCCAACCTCCGGCCCAGGGACCCTTATTGGTCCGTGGGTCATTTGGTAGCGGACCACACATAAAGAATAGGTACTATACATTAATTTAACTTCAACTGAACGATGTTTTATGATGAAATTTTCTCAGATTCCTTTCAGTAATCAATATGTGGCTCAATATTGACACGTTTAGCGTTATATTTAGAAAATAACTGTTTTCACAACAGTCATATCACGTTCTTTTGTTATATTTACCTGCCACATCTTAACGGTACCGTGAAACAGCTGTCTGTCACGAAACCGGACCGTGGTGCAAAACAAAAAAAAGGTTGGGGAAAGCTGCGTTAGCAGGTTTACGGTAAACGAGCAGAACGTACGCGTCCAGGTCGAAGTAGATTCGCTGGTTGGTGGAGACGTTCCTCTTCAGGGTGAAGAGAACATTGTCTGGCTCCCTCAGGTCCCAGCACAGAATCTCTGGATCCTAAAGTCCACCCCCCCCCCACCGCCAAAAAAACCAAAACAAAAAAACCCCCCACACTCCATTAAGCATCAAACGCACCTCGGAGCGGCTATTTCTGGCGCTCCGTTAGCCGGTAGCGCTTCCCGGCAGAAACCTGTCGTTTTTTTCCCACGTCTACCTCTGTTCGCTGCCAGCGTCAGCTATTTTCGAGCAAACTGCTGTGAGGTTAAACACACTCTGACTAGTTTGAAAGATGCGAACACACAGACAGCAGAGGGGCTGTTTAGCCTGCTAACACGTCTTTGTACACACTTCTGGGGACAAAACATCTAAAATAACCAAGTAGGTGATTCATTTTAAAGCAGTTAGACTGCACAAGCTCAGAGGTTGCCTTTTGATGCTAATATAACGCGACTTATATCCAGCTAAATGTTAGCAGACAGAAATATGGTCACTTCCTTAGCCTATTTCCCATTAACCCCGCATCTTTTCTACATGTGTTCGTGCGAGTGTGTGTTGACCTTGCGTCCGCCGGTGTACAGGTAGTTGCCGTCGGGGGAGAAGAGCAGGTGGGTGAGGCCTCCGTGGTGACGGGTGGGCAGCAGGGCCAGCAGGGTGCCGTCCTGGCAGGAGTACAGGCCCGCGCAGCGGGAGAAGGACCCGCAGGCGTAAACGGACTGGCAGGGGCTGAAGGCCAGGCAGGAGATGATGCCGCCCTGGCCCTGCTTCTTCACTGCGGCAGAGCCGGAAAGGTCTACGTTAGCGCCCCCAGCTGGCCGCCAACAACAACAACAACAACGCCGCCATATTGATGCGGTTGCTCTGGAAACGGAACTAAAACAAGAACCTTCTCTCCAGGAGGCTTCTACAGTTCCAAAACATGTAGCCCTTGTGGACCGTTAGCATGCTAATAGGCTGGGTGGTCACCTGAGAGCCGTCGGTAGGGTTTGTTCAGCTAGTTTCAGCTTGGGTGCTTCCCCCACTTTTATCTGCTGGGTCACACGGTGACGTCACAGGTCACCTTTGAAGGTGGGTGATAGGAAAACGCTTTATTTAGTCCGCCACCTATATTTAAAGGTGTTTTTGACACCTTTCTCCACCCAGCGATCTTCTCTGGCCAGTTTTATGTGTAGGTGGACCGAAAAAGGCGAGGTGACCCAGATCATTAGCGTGCTAATGGTGCACAAGGGCTATATTCGGTTTAGCAGTCTTCTAAAGAAGTTTGCCAAGTAGAGATCCACACAGAGATCCAACCTTGGATAACTATGACCTGGTCGATCGACAACCTCCACAAAAAGCTGCTTTTGGAAGCTGCTGGGTTTCTAAACATTAGCCGCTACGTGGCGCAAAGACCGCGAAAATCGAGAAAACACCGGATTTAATCCGACGGAGGCGACTGACCTGCGGTGGGCCTCTCCTCGCAGTCCCTCCCGGGCCGCTCGGTGTGAAAAACGCGCACGGTTTTTTCGAAGCCGCAGTACAGCTGCGATCCGTCGGGCGTGAAGCACAGCGACAGGGCCGCCGTTAGCTCGTCCAGGTGGTTGTAGGCGCGGAAGCTGGCGCGCACCTCCCCGTAAAAGGCGTCCCACACGTGGATCGGGTTGTCCCGGCTGCTGCTGGCGAGGCTGCGTTAGCACGTGGGAAAAAAGCGTTCAAAGAGGTGTTAGGCTAACAACTTATTTTCGAGCTAATTGGCCCCTGTGGGTTAAGGTTAGGGCCGCAACGGGAGGACCCTTTTTCCCTGTCCGCCCTGGCGGTGGAAGCTAGAAGCGGAGGATGGGGGGAGCAAGGGGAGGAAGTTAAAACCTGCTGGTTATCTGACCTAAGCTCGTTAAAGCCACACTGAGTTTTTCAGAGGTTAGCTAAAACTCATGCTTGACTATTAGCACAGACAGAGAACCTTTTTGAAGAGCCTGTAAACTGGCCCATCTAGAGATGGGATGATGAAGCTCCAAATGACATCCAGCCCGACCTTCTTGAGAGGATATGTTAGCATGCTAGGTGAAGGGAGGGGCGTCTAAACCTTTTTCTAACCAGTCAAGCTAACAACCTTCTGAATCCGGCTTTTGGAGAAATGATTGTGAAGACCTTGCGGGACAAATTATATAACTCACCGGGCCACATGTGGCCCCCGGGCCTCAGTTTGGCAAACTTACAAACACGTCTCCGGGTCCAGCGAGGTCATCTTGGGATACCAGCAGTAGTCGTAGATGGTGTCTCCCTCCGCCATCCTCAGCGCCGGGTGCTGCCGCAGAGGGAGAGGAGAGAGCGCAGGATGACAAACCGGCCCGGCCGGTGCCGAACGTGGCCGACAGAAGACGACATCAGAGGTTTTTCCCTCGAGTACGATTCGATATTACAACCCGGTAATCAAACTTTAATTCTCTACACTGATGACAAAAGGTCTTGGAGCTCTGCAATAGAGGAAAACGGATTACATTTTAATTATTTTTGCTCAGTGATCCCCATCTACCCGTGTGTAATAAAATCCGAGGCTCGATATTTCCGGGGAAAAAAAAAAAAAAAAGCCTCGGCGCTGCTGCGATCTATTGAATCCGCTTTGCAGTTCCCTCTCCTCTCCTCTCCACTCTGATTGAAATGTTTTGGGCCCTCGGTTTAATGTTCAGGCAGAAAGGATGACATTCTGACAGCTTGTGCACAAAAAGTTCACCCGGCGCCGAGCAGGTCGATGACCTTTACCGCAAATGTTGCACCTTTTTTTTTGATGCTTGACAGGAGTTAGAGCCTCTCAAGAATAAACACGTTGAGAGCAGGTTTTGTTTACTTTTTTTTTTTTTTTAATATTCCCTTTTTACACGCCCTATTTTTCTGTTTCTGTCACTGACGCACCAACGGCGCGCGCGTGCACCTACCATCTCCGGTAACGAGTCCCAGTTGTAGCTGTAAATCTGCGGGGGGAGGTTGTACAGGCGGAGCACGTTGTCTGCGCTGTTGGTCAGGATACAGGAACCATCGGGGGCCCTGGCGGAGAAAACAGAAGGGGCGAAAAATAATCAAACACAAACAATCGTCATCGCGGCTTCACGCGGTCGATGGAAGGGTTAGTTCGTTTCCGCAGCGGTTACCATTTGCAGCCTCTGAGGTAATTCTCCGGGAGCCGGGAATACTCGGTCCAGGAGCCCGTCAGCATCTGGGGACTCTGGCTGAAATCTAGGCCGACGCTGAAATCGAGCGAGAGAAGGTCAAAGTTGAGAAGGAGCCATTCCGAAGATAGGAGGAAAAAGACAGATGTGCCTCTCTGGCCAACGTTTCTGGGCTGAACGAGGCGTGTTTACGCCCCACTGAAAACTAATCCGAGAAATCCCAATCTCATCTGGTGAACTTCTGACATCTAAAAACAGAAATGTTTATTGCCCTTGGTGTCCACTTCCAGAAAGCCAGACTGAAAAAATAAAGCGTTAAGTGGACAAAGATGGTTGATTCGTTTTCCGTAAAAGACGGATCGGCGAGATTCCAGCCTGGGTCACACGTCTACACGCGGCTGATGGTGTTAATGTTGGACCGGTTCAGCTGTGACACATCTGGAATGAATGTGCAGAGACAGATGTGGATGGATTTTGGTTCTAAGCCTAACGATAAAGGAGCGCCCAGTAACGTAGATGAAGCGACCTGTAAAATGAATCAATGAAAAAACAGACCAAAACAAGACAATATAAGTCAAAAGCAATTATTTTTCTGCTATTCAATCATTTACAGAAATTCCTAATCGAGACAGCCCTAGTCACATTCAATAAAATGTTTTTAAAAAGTGGTATGAAGCCTTATTTGGAGAAAAGGCTCATCTGGAAAACTTCTTTAATGAAAGAACCCGAAGCAGAAGCTATGGTAGGTGAGTGTTGAACATCCTTGCACCTTAAACGTGAGCGCTACTTACTGCTGTCCTTCGCAGGGGCCGTCTGCGGAGCCCTCGCGGTCGGGCGTGTCCTCCGCTTTCGGCTCTCCCTCTTCCGTAGGGGTCCCGTATCCACCTCCATTTTGGCGACATCCCACAGACGCCACATCCGGACCTTCCTCCGCCTCACACTGTAGCTGCTCCGCACCTATGCAAAAAAAAAGAGAAACGCGCAATTTATCCAAGTCAGCTAGTCCAGAAGCTATAACCTCCTGACCCAAAATGTGCATTTATTTTCATCATTTTTGAACCATACTCTGCTCACATGACAGGCCGTCCTCCTGCAGACAGGAGCCCGTCGCTTCCTGCGTTTCTCCACACATCTGGACAGTCTCCGTCACTCCCTCCTGCTCCTGGTCACCTGCGTTTACTTTAGTCCGCTTGGCAGACGGAGGCGCTCCTTCCTCCGACGTCTCCCGGACCTGGGAGCCGCCGTGCCCGGGGAAAGGTGCCAGATGAGGCGGCTCGTTCTCTGGCCCTTCATCCTGGCCGGGACCTGCTACACCTCCCTCTCCACCTCCAGTTGTGTCAGACATGTCGCGGTTGGTCAACCCAGAGCTTTGTTCCCAAGGACTGGCTGTCAGACGTGGGTCAGGTAGGTGCTGCTGGGGTAGTGCTTCCTCCTGCAGTGGGATTGTTGGAGTCTGCTGGGAGTCGAGGACATCACAGCACTCAATAGCCTGGGAAAAAAAAAAAAAGATATGTAAAAGATATGGGAGAGTGGGCTTAAGCACGGACACGAAACTAACATAAACCAAAAGACAGCACACGAAAATGACACGAGTTGACAGCCACCTGTCGCTAGTCCTGATTTCAACTGCCAAGCTAGTACCTAGCATCAGTGGTATCTCTTTAAATGCATGCCAACTACAAAAACATGACGGATTCTAACATGTTACGGCGTGTTTTCGCGAAACATACGGCCGAGTATGTTTCAAGCATAAAGACAAATTCAAAAGGGTTCGATTTTATTTCACTATACTTTGCACAAAACAGCCATCGATTCACCACAACAGCTTTAGCATTAGCCCGTGCTAAGTTAACGGTACCAACCTGCGGGGTGATTTCCTTTTATTCTCTTATTTCAGCGTCGAAATATAAAGCTAAGCTAGGACGTATTAAAACGAACTTCCAACGTTTTCTTACTTTATAACTTGTTTCCTGTTTACTACTAGTTCGTCACTGGTCACACAAGTTGTAAATAGCGTAGGCGGCCATGTGCTTCCAAATATCGCGAGACCAGATATGGCGAGACCGCTGATAACATGAACGCGCGTTCCGCGCGCGCGCGCACACACACACACACACACACACACGAATAGAATACAATATACGTTTATTTATCCCACTTTTCTTGAAGAAGAAAAACCAAAGTAATGGATGCTAAATGCCGTTTATTTAGTATTTATTTTGTTCTTCAAACAAAAGCGAAACTATTTACACATCTTTCGGTTGTTCTTTTAATTACAGGTAGCTGTTATTTTAACAACATTCTGATGAAAGAAGCAGAAAGGAGCTGAGCTGACTGGGACTGAACACCGAGGACGCCGTCAGACTAAGACAGGACTCGTCCACACATCTGGGGCTTTTGGTCACACCTTTTCAAATGATCTGCTAATAAAAGCAAAGGTGTAAAAAAAAAAAAGCAAAAAAAAGCCTAATTTTAGTTTCTATAAGACAGACAAGCGACTTGTATCAAATAATACCTTTGTTTTCTTTAAAAAAAGCATCTTTCGCTAGAGACCAGAGAGCACACTTCATGTTAAACTTTTTTTGGCCCTTAGGATATTCCATTTAGTAACCATTCAGCATCAATTTAATATCCAAATAACAGTCTTGGAATAAGGCTCCCTGCTGTAGCCAAAAGGTTAGCCTTAACAGTTCCGAAGCCCGAAACCTCTTCTGGTCAACATGCACACGTATATTTAGCCATAGATAAAGTTATTGATCTAATAAATTGCCATTTCACTTTAAAAACTGTAATGCTTAGCCTTCACAGATGCACCCTAATTGCTGACTAAAAGCACTATTCTCTTAAATCCACTCGGATACACGCTGGATCTGCACGAGGGGGGTTTTCTCAGGAGTAAACCGACCACTGAGGACTGATCTAAAGGAAGGCGGCCAGGGGAGGAAATCTGGGGCCCTTCTGGAGCGTTAAAAGCCAAAACACTCAAACCGAATCGCAAAGGCTGCGATTGTGATTTAGACACACCTGGAAAATAAAACGAAAACCATCAAGCAGTTTGCGTAACATATAATATCCTGAAATGTAAAAAAAAAAAAAGCACCAAAAAGCCCAGAATGCAAAGAAAATTTGGAATTAATCCATCGCAGGTTTTTAGCCTCGCTAGTAGCGCTGAAAAATATCTGATCACCCAGTCAGCTCAGCTCGCGCCGTACAGACAGCCTTTTTATTGGTTTACTTTTTTAGCCTGCACCTCTAGCATTCATCTAAAACAAGAAATCGGAACAAATCCACTCGTCTTTAAGGAAACCAAAAGGGCAACGAAAGCCAACCACCGGGCAAAGAAAACGTAAAAATCAAAGACAACCTGCTGCCCTATTACGTAGCTAACAAGTCCAATTTTTTTCGTGGTGGTGCACCCGTCGGGTTCAATCCGGAACAAAAACTCTTTTCCTTCAGCGAGGTGATTCCCAACTCAAATCCTTGGAAAACCAATTGCGGTTTAGCGGTTAAGTATCGAACTGTACATTTTTAAGGCATGTTGAACAGAGAAAGAAAGGAAAACCCCGCTATCAGGAAAAAAAAAAAAAAAAAAAAAGAGAAAACAACGAGAAAAAAAAAACGAAACACAAAAAAAGTTGACATTATTTACACAGCTCAGCGGTTATACTGATGAGCACTGATGCTTGCGTGGTGGCTGGATAGCGCCGTCGCCCTGGTCGCAGACGTGGATCCGGAGGGTGGGCCGCTGTCCGTGGTGTGGATGTAGTGTGTCTGCAACTCCTTTGGACTTTCCGATCAGTGTGTTGTTGCGCCGTAGGTTTGCGGGGGTGACGTTTCAGTCTTTTTTTGTTGTTTTTTTTTTCTGTACAAGGCGTTTCAGTTCCTCCAGTTCAACAGTTACGGGGATTCGCCGGCGGCTCGCGGCGCTCCGTCCCGGTCTTTCCGTGCTCGGAGCTTCGGGCCCCCCCCGCGCCCGGGGCAGCTCGGTGGCTCTTTGTCCTCTCCGGGGACCTTTCGAGCTGTAACTCCACCCTGGCAGCTGTCCAGCTGGTCCTGCCCCCCGGGTCTGAGATCAAGACAGAGTTTCTTAGGGTTCAAGCTCAGAAAGGGCGTGTTGATGATCAACCGGATCGTGGGGTCGGGGTTGTAGATGAGATCCTCCTTGCAGAGGGCAGCAAATAAAGCACAGCCAGACTCCTGAGGGGGTTACACACACACACACACACACACACACACAAAAACCAAGGACGAAAAACCATTACTCAACTGGAAATAGGTCAGGAGCTAATTGTGAATGAAGCAAAGGCCTCTTACCAACACCATGGGTTACTCTTTTTGGGATTAGTCACTGCAGCTCCTGATGCGGCCACATCAGGCGGAGACACGTGGGAGCTCTTCCAACTTCCATCCGTCCCCCACTCGCGCACTGGTCCTCCAAGATTCCCGGTTGCGGCTTTACCAATACCGGCGCGTCCCTTTGGCCCGTTATTCCACCGCCTCAGTCCCAATCTTCTGCTTCCTGCTCGGATTATTTTCAGGAGTACTGGTAAAAGCGCGGGAATCCTGGAAGCCAGTCGCTCACAATTCAAAAAAAAGAAAAGAAAAAAAAAAAGAGAAAAAAAAGTGTCCTCTTGAACATTTACTCTATATAGTCACTCTCAATTTTTCCTTCATCCCGTTGAGAATCTGTCTCTTTTCTTTACTTGGAAAGGTGATACAAAAATATGGTTATGTTACAGGAGGAGGGGAGAAGGCGCCGCTTCTCCGGTCTCTCAGTTCGGTTTGGGAATTTTTCTCTTTCGCCCACTTCCGAGTCAGTCGGAGCGATCCTCCTGTTGTAAATTGTGCTCCCGTCCCCAAAATGGTACCTCACAGCTTGAATGAACAAAAGTGCATAGGTGAGTTGGTGAGGGGCAGGGCGCCAGCGCTCAGGAGCGTGGGCAGGGGGAGGGGCTTCGACGAGGCCACGCCCTCCCCTCCGCCCCGCCTCCCGCTCTCTGTTCCCTTGAAGGTTCTGCAGCCCTGCAACTCTGTTCTCCACACACACGAAAAAAAATAAAAATAAAAAAAAAAATAAAAAAAAAAAGGAGCCCACGTTTTCACTTGATCAAGTCTGGGGATCTACCGCCGCTAGTCCACGTCGAGAACCTCGTCCATGTTCTCGCGACCGCGTCCCGTCCTCCAAGTGACGCCCCTCAGTGTCCAATATGGCAAGAGGGCGCTCGTAGACCCCACCCGTCTGGTGTGGGAACAAAAAAAAAACCAAAAATAAAAAGTAAAAAACTTTAAAAAACAAAACAAAAAACAAAACCAAAATAACTGCACCCACAAATATCCATGTGGCTTGTAAACAACCAAAGCTCCAGTATGGAATCAAAAGAGTCCTTTCTTTTAATTCTTAGTCACCATTTGAACGACCAGAATTGTAGAGGCAGTGTGTTCAACTGTTTCGTCCCAGGAATTTTTTTTTTCTCTTCTCCTCTGTGTAAAAAAAAAAAAAAAAAGTCCTTGCTCTTTGACTTTTTTTTTTTGTGTATTTTGTTTTTCATTTTTGAAATCTTCTGAGGAAAAAAAAAAAATCTGGTATCAGCATGGATTTCTTGTCTTGTTTTTTTTTTTTTTTTTTGGAATACATTCAATATTTTCTTAAGAAATACACACACTTCACATGGCGATAATGAACCAAAACTGGAAAAATAACGAGAAAAAAATAAAAAAGAAAGAAAAACACACACACACACAACAAAAATAGCAGCCCCAAGTGCTCATTCTCTTAGTCCAAATACTTTTTAAACTTTGTATATAATGTATATATTCATATATATTTGTCATTAAAAAAAGAAAACTCGTCATTATCAAATTGCAACAACGAAGAAGTAACACAATATGCTAACATTTCATGCACCGCTCTGTGCACGTGCACATTAAGATGCTGTAAATTGTTTTGTTTCGGTTTTTTTTTGTTGTTGTTGTTTTTTCAGAGTCAGATACTCGACACCTTTCATTCACAAGTTCGAGAGCTGACGAAAAGGCAACGTGATCACACCCCCGGGAAAAGACTTGGATTCACCTTCCGGTGGATCACCCCCCTAAGACCGAACCAGAAATATTTACGATATAAACAGGCATACTTTACACTCGCTGTGCTCAGCACTGACACGGGTTCGCACTCGCTCTAAAAAAAGAGTTAATGTCTCAATGGCCGCGCACCCTATCCGAGTTCTTAGGCACAAATGTGCAGTCTTACACACGCAAAAGACAAAATAAAAGGAAAAAAAAAAGCACATGTTTCCGAAATGAGTACCTGTAATCTTCACTCATTTGTAGGAGCAACAAATGTACGAACACACACATTCTGACTCACGCGTTCATGTCCCTTATGATTGGCTTTGTCTGCTGGTCCGCGAGGCTCTGCAGACAGCTCCCCAAGTGAAGAAGAGAGGAATTCACCTGGGTGGGGGCGGGTGGGGGGCGAAGGATGCAAAGCTAACAGCGTCCAGACGGCGTTTCCGTGTCCGTCTGGGCTCGAGGAGCTGGTGAGAGGAAGGATGTGTTGTGCAATTGCCCTCTCTCTCGCTTTCTTTCTCATCAACGCTCCAAAGAGACGCCTGTTAAAGGGACGCACACACACACACACACACACACACACACACATTTGCACACACTAACCATGAAAATACAAAATCAGAATTTGGGGGGAAAAGGAAAAGAAAAATGGCCTCGTGTCACACGTCTTGGTGAGCAGTATAAGAAAATAAAACATTGTGCACTGGTGTATTACTGACGCGCTCGCATTCACCCACATTCTCAAAAAATATTCACTTCTATATCTACCCCACCTGTTTTGTTTTTTTTTTTGTTGTTTTTTTCTCATGAATTTTTTTAGGCAAGTGCAAATCTTCAAGTTTTTTTTTTTTTTAGAATCCATTTTTTCCAATAGCTTTAACTTTTTATAGAAACGTAAAAAAAAAAAAAAAAAATGCTAAACAAGAGAAATATCAACAGTGTTTGTCTTTCGAGAAAGGATTTGCTCTCTGATAAGGTTTCAACCGAAGGTCCACCCCCTCGACTGTCCTCGCTCGCTCGCTCGCGCGCACGCACACACACACACACACCGCTATCCTCACCCCCTCCGCCTCCGCTGATTCCCCCTCGCTCACACACCCAGACACACGCAAACTATTCAAATCCTGTCTCAATAAAGTGCATTAGTTCGGCGTAAGGTGCTTAATCTTTTGAGTGCCAGAGGATACCCATCTTCCGTCTCCAACTCACCCCCAACTCGGTCCGATCTCCCCAGCTCAAGTGATAAACTGGTGCAGCAGGGAGCCCTTTTTTTTTTTTTCTTTCGCCGTGCCGCAGGGAAAGGAAAGAGTGGGAGGTGTGGATTTAGGTGATTCCACCCTGCGCCGCCCTCCCAGTCGGCCCTGCTCCTTTCCTGACCGTCCCCTCCCCCACCCCTCCCCCGGACCCCCCCTACAGTTTCCCCTAGCAGTGCACATTCGTCATCAGGTTTTTGTCTGATTAAAAGACAGAAGGCCTCAGGTAGCTATTGCTGCTGCGCTGCGTCACATCAGTAATCCTCCACCATCTCCATCTCGTTCAGGCTCAGACACTCGCCCGCGTTGTGGAATGAGTACCCTGCGGACAGGAGGGAGGGAGGGGAGTGACAGAAGGAAAGAAGAGAATAAATAGAGGAGCGAGGGGAGCCTTTGGGGCCCGAGCCACGGTTCGAAAGAGAGACATCGTTCACAAGAAGCTGTCGGGTTTAACCTTTACAGGATAAATGTGACTTGTCGCAGGTTTTTTTCCTTCACCGTTATCCTTCTCATCATTTTTGATCTGTTCCATCAAGTTGACGCATCGACTTTCCGAAGGGGTGTCAAACATGCGGAGCCCGGGTCCGATCTGGTCCACCCGAGGGACCCATACGGTCGCGTGGGACGAAGACGAAATATGGCGTTAACCGCCATTCCTCATCTATCCACCGCGTGGTTAAATGAACAGGAATGGACACAATTTCCTCAAATCATGTTTTAGCAAATGGGGCAATTTGTTCTGAAAGTAACGGAAAATACTGATTTTTCAATCCAGAATGACTAAATGTTTCGGCTTTGTGTCTCCAATGAGACCTGTGACGCACATGTACACGTCATAAACAGAAGTGCATGGTTAAAGTGTCATGTTTTGACCTAAAATTTTAGGATTTCATTTGTTTTGAACAAAAAATTCAGAAGATATATTTGTATGTCCTGACACAAAAATATTTCAGATCCATCAGGAGTTCTCAGATACATAATGATACTGTTTTAGTAGTTTAGCCCCATAGCAAAAATGAGTTTGACACCCCATATGCTCATTCAGATTACCCTTTTTTTGTTTTTGAGTAAGCGATCCTCCAGAAATAAAACAGACAAAACGAGCCTGTTCTCAGCATCCAGGCAAACAGCAAACATTTTCTCCTGCAAGACAACCGCATCCCTGCTTTGCTAATACATGGTAATTTATCTTGATACTGTGTGTAGGTGTTGTATGCCTTAGCAGGTCACGCTATTAACAGCGGGCGACATTTACGCGCCCACAGAATCGACAGTTAAAGGCCGGTGAGGTCACATACCTAAGATGCTGGGGTCAGAGTGCAGCATCAAGGGCTGTTTCTTCTTCATCTTCCCCCCTTGGTTGTCGTAGAGACCAGCCTTGCCCATGTGGTTGGCTTGAAACATGGACTGCAGGGTGCTTGGATTCATACCTCGCATGGAGTCCTGGAAGGGGAAAAAAAAAAATGAGACAAAGGCGAAAAAGCGACTGGAGAACTTCATTTTTTAAAAAATAAATTATCTTTCTCTCACTATGAATGCCAAAATATCAGGACGTACCTGCAGAGGGAAGTTCATGTTCAATCCAGCCACTTCCTTTGATAACTGGGACAAGAAGAAGGAAAAGGAGACGTAATGAGGACTAAAATAAACATGCATTCCATAGCGGTGGCCTATTCATAGCTCATCCATAACAATGGATTACAAGTCTGATTTATAATATAAACCGCCGTTGGAAAGGTTGAATGTAGATTTAAAAGCCTGACGCCTGGTGAAACGCATCAACAAACTCCCGCTACCTGCTGCTGCTGTCTCTGTTGGTTGGCTTTCTGTTTGGCACGTCGCTCCAGAAACTGTTTGGCGAACTCTTTGGCTTCCACTGTGTCCCCTAAGTAGGACCGGATAAAGTCCAGCACTGCATAGGGAGACTCCACCTCCTTTAGGTAGGCCACGATTGTGGCGACTTCCCAAAAAAACAGAAAAAAAGGACACGCACGAGGAGAGTTTAGCGATAAGGAAATCTCCAGAAAAGACGGCTGGGCGATGGCGCGGCGCGGGACGGCTGAAAGCTCAGCGGCCTACCATCCAGAGAGGAGGAGGAGTTGTTGGCAGAGGTGTTGAGAGTATGCAGCATCTGTTCACACCAGGTGGTGAAGCCGTCCTGAGGCTTCATGCCCTGCAGCAGCTTCAGCAGCTTCTCCTCCTCGTCCGTCCGCTTGCGCCGCATCATGTACTGTTCGCTGCAGGCATTGAAACAGTTAGTTAGAGAAAAACATACAAATGTGGTACATTAAAAAAAACAAAAAGGTGAGAGAGGAGAAGGTAAAAGCTCAGCGTTTTGTACCTGAGAGAGGGGCTGCTACGGCTGTTCTTCAAGCCCATGTTGTTGTTGGTGTTGCCACGGAGGCTGGCCTGGTTCTTTACCGCCTCGTCCCACATGCCCATGCTGCTGGAGGAGCCTCCGCTGACTCCCTTCCCATCCAAGCTGCCGGGCCCGCCCCACATGCCCACGCCGTCGCTCCACTGGCTCCCCAGGGAGGAACTCCCCATCGACAAGCCAGAGTGCTGGAAGAGAAAAGAGCAGAGAAACCGGTTTATACCGCGTCGGCTCGGACCGCGGCGGCGGCGGCGGCGGAGGCTGACTTACGCGGTCCCGCTGCGTGCTGGGACTCTCTGTTGCATGCTGACTGACTTACAGGAGCCCTTTCGGCTTCCTGCTGCATTTCCAGAAGAGCCAGTGCCGGCGGCTTTCCCGCCTTGGTGAGGCCAGAGGAGGATGCCCCGGACCAGCCTGAGCTCCCCGCCCCAGGACCCTGCTGCTGGGGCGCCTGCTGCAGCAACTTCATGATCAGTTCCTGCTGCTGGCGACACTGAGGGAGACACGGCAGACGCATGTTACCGTCATATCTTCTTCCTCTTTTACTGTCATTTTTAAAATGTAAAAACCACCAAAAGCTCCTTCCCACCTGCTTGCGCCTGAAGAGCTCCTCCTCCTCTCTCCTTTTCTGCTCTTCCTGCTGCCTCCTCTTCTCCTCCCTCCTCTTGCGTTGCTCCTCTTCCTCACGCTTCGCCCTGAGTTCAGCGTCTCGCCTATCCTGCTGGAGCTGAAACGCCACAAGGAGACCTAGCTACAACGCTACAATCCAACTGGCTGGCGTCCTCGTGGCCGCCAGGGCTTGCGTTTTTACTCGGGGGGTTAAACAGGAACGTGGCGCTCACCTTTTGAAGCTGTTCCATAGTTGGACCCTGAGTAGAAGGATTCATTGTTATATCCCAAAGACTGGCTTCACCGCCTGCATCGGGAACAGGGAAGGGGGGCGCGTTAGACGACGCTTTGACACCGACAACAACACAGTACCGATGGCGGACCAACCTGACGGCTGTGAAGCTGAGGTATGCATGTCCCACATGGACCCTGTATCTGGCACTGACATCGACCTGTTCATCGAAGGCATCATCCCCGACTCGCTGCACCTGTACCGAAGAGGAGCAAACGCGGGGTGTTTCCAGCCCGTTCTGAAACGGCGTTGGACGCGCGCCGCCGCCGCCGCTTTACCTGTTGATGAGCTGGAATATCTGCTGTTGCTGGAGCTGCTGATAAAGCGCCGCGGCTGCTGCCAGCTCCTGTTGTTTTTTCAGGCGCTCCTGGTCCAGGTTACCCTAAAACGAACGAAAAAAGAACACAGGGATGAGAAAATCAGAAAAAAAAATGTTTGCATTTATTCTGCTGCGATCCATTAGTTAACGATTGTTTAGCATTAGCATTAGCTTCAAGGATCAAATCTAATGTGTAACCCTTCTTCAAATATTTACTGTTACGTCAAGAAAATGTAAATTGACATTCATCTCTTTTCCAACCCCTCCCCCTGCGTTGGCTGAGCTCTGACTCACAGTCCCAGCGGGCCCTCGGGTGGGCTGCGGGCGCTGCGTCGGTGGTGGCTGTCTCACCAGCAGGGGTGGCGGAGAGGGCCCCGGGGCGAAAGGCACGCGGCCCCACATCTTGATGACGTCGCCCAGGGGTTGGAAGCCCTCGTCGCAGCCCCGCTTCACCAGGAGGGTCATGGTGAAGTAGCCGGCCTGGAACCACTCGCACATCTCCACCGTGGTGAACGGACCTGGAGAGCCATCAGACGGGAGGGATTCTATCGTTGCCTGGGGAACGCAGAGCTTTCCGGGGGGACGGGATGAACGCCGGAGAGTGAGATTTACCCTGGATCTCTCCCTGCGGGTCCTTGTAAAACCACTTCATGGCGGCCTCGTGCGACAGCGGCAGGGCGGCTGCCGTGTTCCTGCTCTCCTGCTGCTGCAGAGCCTGGGTGAAGCACTCCTCCTCCAAAGAGGTGTCCTGCAGCGACGCCACCATCTTCTCGGCCTCCTGCGTGCGATTTTGGACACATGTTACCCGCGGGCGTCTTTTACCCGACCTGCCTCCGCCCCCATCAGAGTGCGTGGCGCCGCTCCTACCTGCTGCAGGTGCTTCATGCCCTCGTCGTCCTCGGCGTCTCCCCCGGTTGGTGGGAGGAGAGGGAGGACCGAGGAAGGAGGCGGAGGCGGCAAACTGGATGAGGGAGTGGAAGTAGCAGCAGGGCTTGGACTGGCTTGGGCCTTGGAGTTCCCTACAGAGACCCCGTCTTCAAACACAGAAACACAACAGAACCATTTCAGATTTGGAAGATTGGATTGACTGCGCGCTAGCGGAGCCTCTGACCCGACTCCAGACAGCACCGCCAGTAAACAAGAATTAACTGTTTTTTCCAGACTATAAGTTACACTTTTTCATAGTTTGGCTGGTCCTTTACAGAATAAAATATGTTAATTCCCACTAACCGAGATGACCAAAGAATAAATACCGCCTACGGCCATAAAAGGGCCCTCTGGACTCATAACTACCAGTATGTGCTACTCCTGTAACACTAAAGACTCATTTAAACATTAACTTAAAGACAACTGAGAAAGACTGAACACAAATGCCCCCTAAAAGAAAGACTTATTCACCAAGGATGAACTTTTGTCTCCCATGTATGCTCTTTATGCTACTTTACATCATCGCCCTGACACCCACTCAGCCTGTTGTTCTATATTCTAATGTTCAGATTATCACTTGCACTTTCTGGATAAAATGTCCGTTCTTGGCCTTCGATTTTCCATTCAATATGTTTTTTCACCTCCATGACCCTTTTTGGTTTACTGGTGTGAATAATGCTGTGGAGCGCCTTATCCTCCAAAAAAATACGGTACTTTAGGATTTCTTCGAAGATTGGTAGAGCCCCCGACCGCCTTTATCGGCCAAGTAAAAAAGCTATTAAATGACTGGAGCCAAACATATATTGTTTCAAACCAAAATATGTGCACAGCCGAGTTTCTCAGCGTCCAGAGGCTCAAACTGGTTAAAACTAAGACTTTTAAAATCGAAATCTCTCTGACAGCCGATAAAATATTAGCGTTTAAGAGACATTCGGTCTAGTACATCCAGGAAGGAAAGGTGTACCTTCAGTGGGCGCGTTGCTGGCCTGGACAGGGAGGCTGTTGTTCTTCTGGGAGTTTTCCACCGCCGGAGGGGCCGCGCTGGGCCGGGGCTCCACCAGCGGAGGGCTGCTGTGGGCTGGAGGAGAAGGGGACGAGGGTGCTGGCTTTGTTTCGCTGTCCGCTGCGCTGGGAGCGGCGGCTTCTTTGCTTTCTGTCACGAGAGGGCGGGGAGTTTAGTTTTTCGAAAAGAAAGCGGACTCTCCTTTGAGGATAGCCAAACGACCCTCAGACATCCATCCAGAGCGTCAGCGTGGCTAATGTTAATGACTCTCAGTTGACATTAGCATGCAACAGTCCACAAGGGCTGTATCCTCGAGCTCTGCTCCCAGTCAGATCAGGACTGATGAGGCCTTCTTTGCAAAGAAGACCTGGACAAGTCCAGATGAACACAGTCCACTCTTGGATAACTGTGACCTGGATGACTGGGAACCTCCACGGACATCGGTCTGAGCTCACCTTTGTCCTTGTCTCCTTCTGCGTTGCTCCTCTCCTCAGCGTGGCTCTCCTCCTCCTCTTCTTCGATCCCCTTAAACTCCAACTCCTCCTCCAGGATTGTCTCTTTGCCGCCCTTCTGTGAAACAAGGAATTGAAGCGTCGTGTGTCGGCGCTCCGTGAAGTCCGAACGCTGACCCGACGAACCCGACGCACCTTCATCGGCATGAAAGCACCAGTGGAGTCGAAAGTGCCCATCTCGCCGTCCTCTTCGTCGGTGCACCACTCGGGCAGGCCGTCCCTTTCGTCCTCCAGTCCGTCGCTGCCCGCACGCCGGCGCCCGCCGCTGCCGCCGTGGCCTTCCGAGTCCCGGAAGTCAAAGTCGAACTTCCTGCGGCGGCTCTCACCTGGACCGGCATGGTCCCGCCAGCCTGCTGAGCGGGGGCCATCTAGCGAGAAGAGAGTCCGCCATTATTGCGCTTTCCTGCCAGAATTCAGCCAAGTTTTTGGCTCCCCGTTGAAAAAGATCGCTATCGATACGGGACCTCCTGCTTTGGCAATTCCCTGGACGCTTTGCTTTCTCTTTGCGTGCGACTTCCCGTCCTGCGCGCGATGGATTGTGCGAGAAACGTACAGAACTCAGGACGGACGAAGCTAGATGCTCCGGGTTCGAACGCATTTAAAATCAACAACAACCAATTTTCCTACCATTAGATGTCACCAAACCTGGAATTAAAAATCCCTGTGGAGCTTCCGCAAGCGGAACTGGTTTCCGACAGCACAGATCCTTGCGCTTCCATGTTCCCTTCCAAGGTAAACCTGAGCTACAGGTGACTCACAGCCCTGCTGCGCTGAGGTTAAACTCATCCTGATCTCCACTGGAAGCTAGGTATTAAATATCCCTGATCCCATGGTAACTGCTAAATGAAGCGGCCGTCCCTTTTTCAAAGGTCACCAACGGCCGGTGTGGCCCAACAACAAGCGCTGGCGTTGTTCCTACCGTCCCTGCGGGGTCCAGAGAGTCTCCAGTTGTTGCCCGACTCCCCCTCGTCCTCGTCCTGCTCCTCCCGGAGAGTGCGCCAGTTGTCGCTGTCAGCCCTTGTGTAGTCCTTCCTCCCCGGACCCACGGGACCCGCCGACTCCTCGAAGCCGGGGCGCCCCGCCTCCCGCCGCAGCGGCTTCTCGAAACGCCGCTCGCCCCTGCGGGGGGAAGAAGGGATGACGCTTCAGATGACAAAAAACATTCGGAGAAAATGCGACTTTTGGCGACTTGGCGCGACCTGGGAATTTCTTACCGGTCGTCCCAGCTCTGGCTGCGATGGATCTCTCGCACGCTGCGGCCAAAACCCCCCTCCGCCTCTTCAATACTTCTTTGGTAGAATCCACCCTCGCCGCGACCTCGTCCTTTTACAAAGACAGAAGCGTCGTGTGTTAGCGATTAAAAAATTCAAGTATAATTAGCGATTCATTCAAATATTGACAGTTGACAATCTGTTAACTGATTTTTTTTCCTCCATCTTGGAATCTAAATTTACCCCAACTGGTTTTAATAATAATATCCACATTTTGCTGAAATGCAGACTACAAAAGGCATAATATATCTCCTAATACAATATTTATTTGACGGGTTGAAAAACAGGCAATGTTGTCATTCTTAAAGAAATAAAAAATGAAACAAAGCGCCGTGTAAGCATGAATATGCTCTCTTTACCTCCAAAATGACAGTAAAATTAGCAATCCTCCTGTTCTAGCTGGCAACAGTCAACTTAAAGTCAACAGCTCTGAACGTCTCTGAGCAGCAACTTTCATTTGTCGCTGTCGCACATCCCTGAATGGAGCGGCGCTGTTTACACTGGCTAATTTCCTTCAAGCACGCACACGCAACGTGATTTTAGCAGAGCGGCTGGTTTGAGTCCAGGTGTGGCCGAACAAAAAGAGTACCTTGAACGGGCCCAAGAGGAAGTGTGCAGAATCGAAATGCTGGAAGGGGAAAAGGGGAAGGGGGGGGGGAATAAACACTGGGATAACCTCGGCTACCTTCAGCCGCAACATCCTTTGTGTTACCGGCTGGGCAGAGTTTCTGTTAGCGTCTGCGCGTCTCACCTCGGCCGCCTCGCGTGGCCCCTCTTCCTCTGACCACCCCGGCTGGCGCGGCCCCGCCCACCCCTTTTCCCATGAGCCTCAGCACAGCCGCGCTGTTCACAGACATGGAGAAATTCCTCTGTGGAGAACGGAGAGAGCGAAACGTCAGAAATGTGGGCGGGAAAAAAAAAAACGGATTTCCCCCTGGACGGCGAGTTGTGCCGCGGACCTGCTCCTCCTCGGTGAGAGGCACGAGGGCCAGCGGCTGCATGGGCTCATCTTGCAGAATAGCAGCAAACTCCTTATCCTGCATGTCCTCTGGGACCTAAAAATAGATGAGGAACATCAAAATCCGTGGAAAATGAGCCACTTTCCGACCAAAAAAGCTAGTCGGAAGGGAGGAGGCGCGTGTTTGGGGTCGTAATGTCGATCTTCCTGATCTTACCTTGTTGTCTTTGACATAAAGTGCTAACATCTCCTCTCGGCCGTAGCGGTACTCGGCCAGCTTGTACTTTGGCATGGCGGGGGAAGGAGGGGGGGACGTCACGCTCCCCCCACTGGACAGTGCACGGAGCCTGGAAGAGGACGAGAGCGCACGGGGAACGTTCAACCGTCGGGCCGATGATTCAGAAAAGACGAGGAATCTTAAAGACAAAGACTCTTCCCAAACACAACTTTACGTCTCATCTCCCCCGTCATGTGACGCGGCGCCCCGAACCAACGCTGAGCCCAAGATTTCCAGATTTTCAGATCAAAAAAACAAAACAAAAAAAAAAGCCATTACCGGCGGGCCCGGATTCCGAGGCCTGCTCCAACAATGGCTCCATTCACACGCTCGACACAGCGTGTCATTGACTCGCGGCCCCCGCATCCAAACCATACGCGGCTCGGACGGAGGAGAGGCGGGAGGTAGCGGCGGCGCTCGCGAGCCGCTCGCGGCGTTTTCCAAGAGGGCAAACGGAAATAGAGCGGCGACAAACACGCGTGACAAGAGGGAGGGAAACAAAGCAATAGCTTTTAAACACGGTATCCATCCTGACGGAATACCGCCCTCCCTCCCCACCTTCCCTGACAGACCAAGGGATGATATCTCCAAATATTTTCCACGCGTGCTAATAAAACCCCCCCTTGTGACTGCTTCCCTGGCGTGCGCTGGGGAAATGGATAAAAGCCGGGAGGTTTTTCTCGGGACCCGGGATCGGCGAGGGGACATTGGGAGAGGAGGTGAAGGGAAAATGGGAGAAATTCGGAGGGCCTGGCGTCCCACCAAGAATGTGCACAGCAGTCACAGGCTATTAAAAGTCAGCGAGGCGGGGGGGGGGCCTCCTGAACTATAAAGATTACTCGCCACTGCTAAATTGTTCCAAAAACACGCTCCGTTGAGGTACCGATGGAAGAATACTATCCGGAAAACGCTCCCTGCGCGAATTACACATTCCTAGTGCGGATGGGCGACGAAACGACGTCGCCTCGGCCGAGCACCAGTGTTTACCGCCTCTTTTTACGCGGCGGGTGGACTCTAAAGCGGTCTGGTTCGCTCCCCTGCCCGCTATATGGGCCTGGTAGCGGTTTCTGCCTGTTAAAAGGCGCGATTCTCTCCGTCGGGAGAGAATCGCGCCTGCCGGTCGTCTTTGTGGTACGTTCTTTGTACGCACTGATCAAACAATGTATTTAGTTGCGATGGAGGCTCAAAGAGGTAACGCTAGCGGTGACCCGCGACCCGTTTCGGCGAGCCTCTCCGGCTACGACGCTCCTCCGAACGGCTAAAGCAAGAGCCGGCCGTACCATTCTGGGCCGAAGTTGAGAGTCTCAGCAGTCATATTCCTCACGTCCACACGGAACTGAGTATCTGCAGGGAGACAAACAGAAGCGGCGTTAACGCGGCTGTTCGCGCGCCAGGCGGGAAAAGCAAGACGGCCGAACTTACCCTGTCCAGGTGATCGGAGCAGGCTGGACTGGGCCTAAAGCTGGCTTAGTTTCGTTAGGCTTAGGTGACTAGAAGGCTGAGTGGTGCTTAAGCTGCGGCGGCGGAGCTCCCCAAACACACAGACGAGAAGTGAATAGCTGCCAGTTTCAGGTGTTTGAGGATTACCGGGTTATCAGGTCCGAACCGAGCCGAGATCGGAAGCTGCCGCTACTCACAGCCGCGAGGGGGAAAGGGACGGGGGGGGCGGGGGGGAAAGGTTCGTTAAACTTAAAAAGGAAACCAAAAAAAAAAAAAAGATCTCCGGAATCACCGGTGGAGAGTTGAACTCTGGCTAGTGACGGGTTTTTTTTTTCTTTTTTCTTTTAACAGCAGTTAGATCTCACATTAGGGATACGAACCCCAAAAAAAGTAGCTGGGGAAGAAAAATGCAGCCAACGACAACGGGCTGCTGGAACAGCTGCCAAGAGCAGACGCGACTCGGACTCCTCTTTCTCTCTCTCTCTCTCTCTCTCTCTCGCTCTCGTTTCTCCGCGTTCGTCTCCCTCCGGGCTGAAATGTGGACTGGCGGAGACCCTTCGGGTGACTCCTGGTTTCGCGAGCCTCCTCCTCCTGTTAAACGCCTGGAGAACAAAAAAAAAAGAACAAAGAAAAGGGGCAGAAATTGAAATTTGGGATTTGGATGGAGCAATTTGCTGCATTTAGGAGCAAATCGGATCCGCGTTGTGAATAACGCTGGATCTGAGACGTCCGCGCTGCTTCGGGGGGGGCTGAAAATTTCCCAAAGATCCCAAAGTTTCCGACTAGAGGTCAAAAGTCAAACGCCATTATTTCCACGGCAACGATGACTGGCTCACATGACTGTACGGTGGAGCTGCATGGCCGTTTAAAGGCATCAGGAAGGCGCCAATTTACAGTTTAAGGCAAACGTCAAGACCAAAACAATCGATGTCACGGCAACGAGGTCGTTCCCAGGCCCTTGAATCTCAATAGCAAGTAGATCCCACAGGAAGTCAAAGTCAGGGACTTCTGGAGCCAACCGGAACCCCCTCCAGACCCTCACCTGCATTGCTTAGACTGAACATAACCTATATTTTCAGGTTCCACGCTCAGTATCGCGCTCAGGTTGTAAATGAGTGACCCAACTGGAGTCTACAGGAGCCCTTTTGCATAATTTTTAACCGAACTGCACGCCCGGACCCTCCGCTTATCAGCGCGGGCTGGACTTCCAGGTATCGACTAGAGTCTTCGGGCGTGATTTCGGTTTAATCCGAAGCCTTCCAGCATCCTTGTGTTTGCAGAATTATTCAAACACACGTCCCAAAACGCAACGTCACGGCTGTTAACTGGAAATTACAGTTTAAAGGACTAAAATGAATGGTGGGTGATTGGAAATGAAGAGAAAAGCTGCTGCTCACAATGGAAAGGCGAAAAACATGCAGATCTTTCCATGAAAAACGGATAACTGGAGCTAAAAATCGCCATGTAAAGTAATCATACTACGATTCATGCAACTTATAGGTATTTGAGTTAAAATGATTGCACTTTGCAAATGGTCCAGGCAAGCAAAATCAGGACAAAGCAAGAAAATATGCCAAGTCTAGAAGTGTTAGAAACTTTGAACTGGGAAATCAGGCGCAAGGTCACAGAGAAACACGGCTTTATTTCCATTTCTGACACGAGTGGAATTGTTGCAACAACGGTGCACATAAATGTGGCGTTTTCACATTTGGAGAACGACAATAAACCCGAAAACAGTATCAAGCAATATTTTTTTTTTAACTCGCACAAATCAACGCCGGACTGTTGTGCTAAAAGGGGGCTAACGTTGACGCAAAATAGCAACAGCCGCTGGCGTAAACGCAGCTATATTACGGCCCATTAGCTGGATTCGTTGGCGAATAAATGGAAATTTACACTGTAATAGAATTCACCTGGTAATAATATTTTTTATGACTTTAAGGCTTTGGTTAGCTAGCTCGCCTTGGCGCACAAGCTAAGCGACGTGGGGAAAGGCCTAGCTAGTCGGCTCGGGTGACACCAGATATGATGGCGGAAGGGGGGCGGAGTGATACAATCCGACTCCCCGGCCT
The DNA here is from genome assembly GCA_000180735.1 of Tetraodon nigroviridis. NCBI lineage: Eukaryota > Metazoa > Chordata > Actinopteri > Tetraodontiformes > Tetraodontidae > Tetraodon > Tetraodon nigroviridis. Next base: position 134,935 of record CAAE01009425.1, on the reverse strand, counting down.
GCTTCGCTACTATGCGGGGCGACCACCTCCGCTCCGCCATCGGCGCTAAGCTAGCGCTAGCACGCCGTGTGCGAAGCAAATACGCACAAACAGAGCTCTACAACGAAAAGAAAGCCTTTCACATGCCCCGTTCCCACCACCATTAAACCCGAGCCATCTCCGCTGCACCAGCCGAGGCTATCACGCTAGCATACCGTTAGCCAGCCTGCTAAAAGAATGCTGCAAAGAGGAACCATGACTTACCTCTCACTGTTTTGAGCTACTAGACTGCTCGTCTGCACGGCGCCTCTACAGTCAATATATCGCATGCATTGGTCTCTTTAAACACTGTAAACGTACTCATTCGACAGAATCGTACTTTAGAAAGTCGCGCTCTGCGTTTTATTTATTTTCCCTCGCCTCCAACGGTCGCAGTTGCGTATCAGTATGTGTCTACTGGCTCCTGATCGCTGCTCTTCTTGTTGTTTGTGTTTCAGAAACATGGCCGTCCGTGTGATACCACGTGACGGGACATTGACAAGCGACTGACCAATGCCGGAGCTTCGCTAACACGCCCCTATTTACCAGGCTGGGTGCAGATGCGCGGAACGCTTTGCAACACGTTTATATGCAAAATAGAATTTATTTTTTTTAAAAACAATTTAAAAAAATCCAATTTTCGAAAACGTGTGAGGCGCTCTTTACCTCTTAAAAAGTTGCCAGCTCGCTGAAAAGACAATCAAGTGACGGCAATATCACCTCGAAGTTACCACAATCGCACCGACATGGTGACACTGAGAGTTAATATTACTAGTTTCTGATTAAACCAGCTAAAATAGGAGCAGCACATGCGGCCAGTCAAACGTATTGACCTTGTACGGACGGCAGAGGGCGCTGTTGTCCAGAGAGCGCAGATGTGCACGTCTAGCTTCATTTATGTGCATAAAAGTTCTATTACGGCTAAAAAGGGGAAAAAACCCTGCATCACCTGCACATAGTGCATCTGGAATGCATCACTGATATGATTTCTATTGTATGCTGGCAATAAATGTGGATATAAATCCAACCAGAGTGTTTATGTTACTGTAAAATACGTTGAGACATTTTACACTTTAAACTGACTGCCTTTGTAAGGGCTCTGAACATCAAACCTTTTTTTTTGGCACCACTTTAAAAAAGGATCTAATTGCAACACTTGAGTTTTTAAAAATAAGTGCACAATGATTTAATAACCATAGGTTAAGTGATAAACTAGAATTGAATGGATCCAAATACATTCAGCTCAGCTTAAAAGGTAACATCACACTGAGAAGAGAGCAGATGCATTGTAGAAGCAGATAAGTGGTGCTAGTTTGCATCGTTTCTCACTCTGCAGCAGTCTTTAGAGGACAGGAACACCGAGAGAGGATGATATGATGAATGGGTTCCTGCTGTGTCCCTGAAGTGAGGAGACGATGCGTCCCCTCTCCACCTGCATCTCGACCCTCTGCCTGCTAATGACGTCGCTCCTGGGGGGCGCCAGCGTGGCGAGCACCTTCCGAGGGTGCGACCGTTTCTTTTACCTGCGGACGCCGCCCGCAGGGCTGACGGGGAGCAGCCTCAGGAGGATCTGCCAGAGATATGCAAACGAGGCGCGCTACGCCACGCTGTACGACGGCGCCCGCCGCCTCCCCCTCTACTCGGCCTACGTCTTCAAGAAGACCGATGGAAGGAGGAGGATGGACACACCATGGATGTATGAGCCGCAGGTAGAACGGCTGAATATCACACGTTCTTCACAGAGAGGCCGATGCTAACACGTTTCTGCCTTTCAGTTGGTTTCTGAAGATGCCAGCGGCAACATGCAAGCGATCCCCCTAAACGACGTCACCCCACCTCTGATCCAGAACAGCCAGGTCGTGTTGGAGGACTACACAGACGCCGTGGATTACAGACGCGGTCCTCTGAACCCTGACCTCCACCAATCGGATCCAGATGACAAATCCTCCACCTACACCCTGACCAACGTGGTCCCGCTAATCGCGGATTTCCTGGAAAAGGCCTGGAACCCATACCTGGACCTCATTCGCCGCCGCCTCAACAACTTCTGCCACGGCACAGCATTCATGGTGGCGGGGGTGACAGTCTTGGGGACATCCATCCAGCGGGACAACAGGGACCGTCTGGCCATCCCTGGACACATCTGGCTGGCGTACTGCTGCCCGAGGTTTGACCGCAACTCGCCGTACGAGGTGAGGTTTATGTTTCCCAGCTACGGGGGCTACGCTCCAAACGAGCGGGCCGAACACGCCGTGGAAGAGGTTCCCCTGAAGACGCTGGAGAGTTTTCTGAAGGGGCAGACGGATGCAGGTGACGATGTGACAATTTTCTCCAAAGGCTGTGTGTCGGAAAACAGCTTTAGAAGGAAGAGGGAGCTGCCTAGGGTCCGATGGGACCTGGGGATCACCCAGAATATGGATTAGAAAAGACGAGACGCACCTAAACGAAGGTCTAGTTCGTCCTTGTTTGGTGTTGAGCAATGATCACCACCCAAGAATAAAACAGGCCCTGAAATATTTCAGCAGGATGGCTCCTTCTCACAAGCCTGGTCCTACTCAAGGTTTCTTCCTGTTAAAAGAGAGTTTCCCCTTGCCACTGTGCTTCTCTGGGAGGTCAGGCTCTGGGTTTCCGCCTCCGAAAAACACCTGGAGACAACGTTTATGGTCAAATGCTCTATATAAATAAAACTGAATTGAAATAAATGTTTTCCTGATAAAGCCTTGGCTCATTTTAACCCAAAAAAACCTTAGCATCAGCGTCTTTGGTGTCGTTCAAGATCGTGATTGTGATGAATATCTAAAAAAAAGTTCTATGCAGCTCTATGCAGATGACGCTCCGGTTTCACACCACATCCACTCACTCCAGCATACTTCAAAAACCGGCCTCCCTGAATCGCTTCCCCAGCCACGGAGCTGGCTGTTCGCAATTTACAACAATAAAGCTGTCATAAATGAAAAAATAAATGACAAAAAACTTTCTACAACCTGTGGTTTTACTTTCAAAATCAATGGCACTAGATCAGAAAGTGTCACGCACGATTCCTGATATTTCTTGTCTCTTGTCTCACCGCATGTGGGTGGGACTGTGAACTGGTTTGCATGAGGGAAGGCGGAATTTAGCTTGACTGACTTTACCCGGTAGACAGACCGAGGCACACGTTACACGCTTCACCAAGAAATAGACTTTTGTGGACATTTTTTACGGGTTTTGGGCTCCGTCTTGGCGCTCCGAAAGACCTCCTCATGGCAGCTGGGGCCCTGATCGCTTTCCTCCTCGTGAACGTGCTGACGTTAGCCGTGAAGGCCAGGGTGGAAAAAATATTGTCCTCCGAGTGCCAAGACTTCCTTTACTCCAGAATGCTCCCGAAGGGATACGACGAAGAGAACCTCCATTACATTTGCCAGAGTTACAACAAGAAGGCTCGCTACATCACGCTTTATAACACGTCGGACCGCATCCCCGTCTATTCCGCGTACATTTTTAAAAACTCCGAAGGGGATAAATGCGTCGACGCGTCGTGGATGTACGAGCCTCAGGTAAGGAACATGTGACGCCCGGACAACCTTCTGTACCTTCTTTCACATCCCTGTGTCTGCCTCCGCAGCTATCTGCGCACTCTGGCACGGCCGACATGCAGCCTTTCCCTCAAGATCACGCGCGCAGGGATTTCGAGGACACGCAAGCCACTCTGGAAGACTACAACAACGCCATCATGTACGAGCGGGGCGCTCTCAATCCAGAGGTGCACCATTACGACCGCGACGACAAGGCCGCGACCTACACCCTCACCAACGTGGTCCCGGTGGTGTCGGGCTTCGTAAACAACGTCTGGAGGAAACAGGAGGACGTCATCCGCAAACGGCTGAACAACTACTGCCTCGGAAAAGCTTACATCATCACGGGGGTCACCACGTCGACCGACTACATCAGCCGGCAAAACGTAAAGCGCCTCGCGGTGCCTACGTACTTGTGGTCGGCCTACTGCTGCACGGACTACGACCACAGCATACCCTACCACGAGCGCTACATGTTCCCGGCTTTTGCGCACTACGCGCTCAACGCGGAGAGCAGCGACGTGGTGGAGGTGTCCGTCCAGCACCTGATGGAGTTCCTGAAGAATCAAATGCCCGGAGACACGAGCTTCGAGATCTTCTCAGGTGACTGCATGTCCATTACAATCTAGTTAAAAGCATCTAAAAGGCGCAAGGCACTCACTCCCACTGTTACATGTCAACCTGTTAGAAACAAACGTTAGCGTTACATTTATGGTTACACATTATTGTGTCACAAGCAATCTCTTAAAAAATAACGCCTCTGCTAATTTGCCTAAATAAACCTATGCAAACAATTACTAAATGGTCTTCATCTCTTTTTCTACCTCATAATGACGACTAAACTTATTCAAGAATTAGGTAAAGGTGTCTTTTCCATAAAAGGGACACGGGGTTAGCTTCATTTTCTTGTCTTTGCTCGATAAGGCGCCGTACTACAGCTGATAACATTCACTGCTACTGGATTCCAACTGATGCTTTGAATATGGAAAGGACCGGTCTGCTCCCAGTTCCGATGAGCAGCTTCTCTCCCTGCCGCAGATGCTGCGATAGACCAGTGCGCGGTGGCAGAGCCTTAGAGGAAGACGTTAGATCCAAGAGAAAAAACCCTTTTTTTTGTGCCTACATCGGGGATGTGCGCCTTAGCCCTACCGGCCGTCGCGTCCCTCGTCAGCTGCGTGCTGCTGCTGCAGGGGCTCCAGGCCAAAGTGGTGGAGGAGTTCAGCCACGCCGACAGCTGCAAGGACTCGCTGTACATGGGCACTCCTCCCCGAGGCTTCTTCAGCAGCGCCCTCAGGAAGATCTGTCAGAGGTACGGGAACAAACCCTATTACGCGACTCTGTACGACCCTCGCAAACGCATCCCCATCTACTCCGGCTACACGTTTAAGAAGTCAGACGGGAAGACCAAGGTGGACGTTCCGTGGATGTTTGAGCCGCAGGTGAGTTTTTACAAGCTCCACGGAGGTGCGAATGTCAGTCTGAACAGTTTAAAACCATCTTTTGTTCCATTGCGGATGAGCATTTTAATGGTAAAGCCCAATGAGAAAGCAATGACCTTTTGCTCCGACCTCGACAGCTGGCTTCAGAAACAAGCAGCAGCAACATGGAGCCTTTCCTGACAACTCATAGCCTGCACATGAACTTTGAGGACACCCAAGCCGTCCTGGAGGACTACGCCAACACGGTTCATTATCAGCGCGGGCAGCTGAACCCCGACGTGCACCAGGCCAACCAGCTGGAAAAGACTGCCACCTACACCCTGACCAACGTGGTGCCCCTGAGCAAGGAGTTCAAATCGGGCCCGTGGGCGAAGTACCTGGATCTCATCCGCCGACGCTTGAACAACTACTGCCAGGGCGAAGCCTACGTGGTGACCGGGGTCACGACCTCGGGGAACACCATCCAGCGCAACAACGTTAACCGCGTTGCTGTACCGCAGTATATTTGGTCGGCCTACTGCTGCACGGAGTTTGACCAGAACGCACCGTATTTTGTGCGGTACAAGTTCCCGACTTTCGCCGCTCGCGGTTTGAACGATCGAGTCAGTAACGACATCGTGGAAGTGAGTCTCCAGAACCTTGAGAATTTCATCAAGGAGAGGATGGAAGTTGACAACCTTCAGATATTCTATGATAACTGCATGTCACAGAGATAAGACAACAATGTTTCATTTTCATTGGTATCTTTGTCAATTATTTAAAAAAGAAGCAAATTATCATAAGAACAGAGAACTAAGATTCAACTGATCCAAATAAAGAATAAATTATTCATGCCTGGGTTGTTTTTATTTCCTCTCATTGTGTCTACATACATAAAAAAAAACAACCAGCTCAAAACTGACAAAAAAAATTATTCCAAGTGTCTGAAAAAAGTAAATTTTTGATTTTTATTAATAATATTTTTTATTAATAATAATATATTATGTGCTATTTTGTGGGGGAAAAAACCCTTTTTAAAATAAAAACAGTTGAATATTGACCTCAGTATGTACTGTAATTACTACTTTCTTCCACCAGTGGGCGCTGTTATCACATACGTCTCCCGCTGCGCGTTACCTCCAAATAGGTACATAACAGGTCGTTTATTCTGTGAAGGGGGATTTTTATCTTCTAGCAGTCTGGGGCATACAAAGATTATAAAATGAAGACTGATTTAGAGATGAGACTCTTTTCCACGCCACCCAGCCCCGTCTCTGCAGCTCCGTCCCATCCAGTTCACATCCGTCATAGTGGGGGTCCGCCACTAATAAATAGCTCCCCGCGTCTCCAGAGCACACTCCTAATATTCCCTTGGAAGAGTTGTCCCTGTCTCCTCCCATCATGACCGGAGATCCGTGTTTCTCGAAATGCTGGCCGAGTTCTGGCACCGCGACGCGCTCCAGATCGGCGCCTCCGCCTCTGGCGTGGACCAGCTTACAGGGGACGTGGAAGAAGTGGTCCAGGACCAGCGACGCTTCCACGGTCCCTATCCACTCCTTGGAGCCCAGGAACGAGTGCGGTTTGTCTCCCATGCTCACCAGGGCTTGCTGGATCTCGGGAAGGCTTGGGATTCGCTTGTTTGGGTCCCAGTTCTGGCAGAGCCAGGAAGCCATCGTCTGGACGGTCCGGTAGCCGCAACCCCAGCCTCGGTCATCTTGTCCATCGCAACCGTAGTGGAAGTACTGATAGTCTCCTTTTACCAGGGAGCATTTTAGAGAGTCTCTTTCTGGATGAATAAGACCGATGTGGACATTTTTAGATAATGTTCTTGTCATGTATCCGCATTTGCCGTCTTCGGCTCCAATTCTTCCCCAGTCAATCTCGTCAGAATTTAGATCCATAATTTACAAATCACGTATTCCGATGTCAAGTTAATCCAAAGTCTTCTATCTAATAAAAAAACAAACAAACGATACCAAATATGTATGGAATATAATTATACTTACAGCCTGAAGTACAGAGTTCATCAAAACAAACCCCACGGTCGTCGAGTGCAACTTCAATATTGGTTCGACAAACTACCAACCGATTTTTCAGTTCCGCCTTCACGTCTTTTCCACCTTTAAATTAATTAAAGATTTTCGAGACGGAATTCTCGTTTCTTTACGACGAAAGTAAACGAGGCCTATGGAGCTTTTATCTGGCAGCTGAACATGGGGGGTAAAATTCTTTACATATTCATCAACATGTCCTGTAAGAGTCAGTGTTGCAGGTGGTGCAAAACAGCAAAATGACAATTACAATATGAATAAAATGTCACAAAATACTTTATATATAAGTATATATAATAAAATATTATTTACAATATTTACCGTACTTCATTTACAAATTTACAAATTGACCTCCAGGCCTACTGTGAAGCATTATCATATGACATAAAATAACTTGCAAGGACAGATTTTAGTTTTTCAGGCGCACATCTGTCATGAAGCTGAAGCACCACAGAGGGAGATTGTTTTGTGTCCCTCCAGGGGTCACACTGAAGCCATTTATTCTCCCTTTCAATTGAATTGTGTATGAAATCTTAAACCTTCAGGTGGTTTTCAGAGGTACAGAAAAATTCCCGCACACATCAGCTTCAAGAAACTCCCAGATGTCCCCTGAACTTGTACCTTATTCAACTATTCAGACTTTAACCAAACAGAAAAGGTTAAAAAGGCCGTGACCCTCATTCAGTGACCACAGCTAGTGGTTTGCACCTGTCTCACATGTTGCTTGCTTTATTTTAAATACGGCCACCAGGCGAGATAACGGCACGTCGTCCAAATCATTTTGCACCTTCGTGGATGCCAGCGTGGATGCCAGATCCTGTTGCCTGATGACGCCTCCATTGCCAAAAAACATAGCGGCCAGCCACGGGATCAACAAAGGTGACAGGGACAAATGGATGGCGATGGTTGTCGACCTCGTACATCCAAACGCGCGCAGGTGAAAAAGACCTTCCAACAAAGCGCTTAAAGAAGTACAATAGAACCAACAATAACTGGCTAAAATAACACCATTGTATGTCACAGCTCCTGTCCCATGAGAGGAAACATGACAGGAAAATGTGTAGCTTTCTGGAACGCAGTACCTTTTCCAGTTGGTCCAAAGACTTGGAATGCTGGAGGATGACCACAACCTGCACCAGGTATTTTTTATGAATGGAAGAACTGAAAGTCAGAATTCCCCTCCTTCTTTGGTTGTAGACGACTAGAGTTATATAGAATAGCAGGGGGGGGGGTCAAAACTCATTTAGTCCAGACCCAATCAGCTGACTGACCGTTGATCCTGGGCCTGCGAGGCCCCCACCACTGGGGGTTCTGGATGTCCAGCTGTGGGGCCTCTGCAGGACTCCGCTTTCTTTCCTGTCTTCAAGGTGGACAAGTGACTGGTTCTGTGGGTTGCGTAGCCTTTGACCTGTCGCGCTAATAAGGGGCTGGTGGGGTGTTCCGAAGGTTTGGTGGCGGTGCAGCTCTTCTTTGATGAGCATACGTTTTTGCTTCGACTCGCCGCCCTAATAACTGGAGGTCCAAGTTGAAGGCAGCTCTGAACCAAATATGTCGCTTTAAAGCAAGCCTGCAACACACGCACCGTAGAATCAGAGCTTTTGGCGCTGATTTTACTCCATTATTAGGAAATGTATATTTACTTTCAAGGAGAAAGTGTTATTGAAATTTTGTGATACTGAGCATTTTCTGAACTGCAGCAGACAATCATGTGCTTATCTTTGTTTCGTTGATGATATATTTACTAACATATATGGATACATCATTTTAGCTTTAATTTTGCAAAATTTGTGTCACCGTGCATCAACAAAAACCTCTAAAAACCACAACATAGTACTTGGGAAAAATAAAATGGCACACCATTGTCATTTACCCTTTGGGTTTGTTCTTCTTTTTACAGAAGGTAATTAATTAATTCAAAAAACCAAAACAGAAACGGCTCATCTCATTAATTTCTCAACTCAACTTTGACATCGATTGTGACAATGCCCGCGAGCTGAAACGCTAACATCGGACGTCATCGGTGTCTCCAGTCTCGGCACCCGCCTTGTCTCCGGCATCCCTCGCACTCAGTCCCCCCTATTCTTCTGTGTCAGCTTCCTGTCTTCTGTCGCGCCACAGGAGGAGACCTTACTGGCTGGAGGCCAGACGGGGAAAGTCAAACACACACACACACACACACACACACACGTAGCAATGGCACATTCGTTTGTTTATGAGCGAGTCGGTGAGGCAGGGAAAGTTGTATTTGTGTTGATCCCCACTTTTGCACTACCCCGCCGCCCCCCCCTTCGTCTCCGCACCACCACCGCCCCGTCTAAATACCTCCGTCCCATCCAAGGAGTCAGTGTGACTGGACTCCCCAGCCCCCGCACATCCCTCGGCCCCCCACCAACCACCCCCACCCCAGTCCCCCCTTGCTGGGGTCGCGGCGGAGCATGGCTCGCAAGCACGTACCTCGTCTCCCTCGCCCCTCGTGCCGCGTTTCATTGGCTCAGACATAAGCAAACAGCCCTTTGAGCACACAGTGCAACAATCTGTAAACACTGTTTTAAGTCTAACGGTGGTGACCATGAAATATTGAAAGTTGAAAAAAAAAGGGTGAGGGGGTGGCGGACTTGGAAGATATAGATCTCGCAGCGTGAACTTTCATATGGCCGCCGTTTGACGCCATTCATCAGGTTGCTTTAATGCAACCGTCCTCTTATTGGATACCAGCTCCAATACGCCCAAGGCCTTTATATAGGTTTCGCTGCCTTCCTGTGTGGTTTTTGCACGTGTGCACGCGTGTGCACCCATTCCATACATGGAGCACCAACACGCGAACCTGTTCTGTAACCGTTTATCAGCGTTTCCAGGTATCTGTGCCAGTAAATTGAGGGTATCTATGTCAGCTGATAAGTGAGTGCTGAACCCCGGGAATGGCGACGTGGACGCCGGCCGCTGGCCGCACCTCCCATCCGATAGAGGAGCCACCGGCGGGCCCCCTTCCCCCCTACCCCACCACTTGGAAAGCGCTTGGAGCTCCAGAAAGGGCTTTAAGGTCTTCCTGGAAAGTTCATTATTTCCTTAAAAGTCAGTGCTGGGTCACGGTGAGGACAGGATATCAACACGTGGACAGAATGGAATTTATCTAGATATCTAGATATATAAAAACACTGGTAGTCCTGTAGAGGTGCTTTCAATAGCTAGGACACCCTAGAAATGTATTCAAACAGAGCCGACAGATAAACTGATAACATAACAGAGGTGAGAAATTGTAACAATTACACTTTTTTTTCACTGAGGAAAAATCTGTTTGCTTTGCTTCAAAAAGTTGGTTTTGCAACCAGTTTTGGATCACTGTGTGCTGTCAGTTTTGCAACATTTGCCCAGGTTTGAGCAGAAAGTATGCAACCAGATGTAACCAAACATGTTCCTGCTGTGCTTTCCCGTGGAAGTGGACGAGTGGGCGAGTGGGTGGGTGAGTTGGGGAGGGGAGTGACCAGGCGATGTGAGGTTGATGAGTCAGAAAAGGTTCAATCGTGTTTCTCAAGCGTCCCTTTGGTGCTCCAGGTGGGCTTTTAGAGGGGTTGCCATCTGGACCCTCAGCCATAAAAACCCAGATGGGTGACCTTCGGGAAAGATCCTGGAAAGCTCTCCGGCGCCTCGCCAGAGTGACCGTCGGGGTCAGCTTTCCGCCTGATTGCTGGGTCAGGTCAAACAGGCGCCTCTCTGAAGGGCCGTGGCTGTTTCAAACTGCTGGTGTTTTAAAATGATGGAGGCCACTGGGACCTTGGGTTGGAAAGAAAGAAAGAAAGAAAGAAAGAAAGAAAGAAAGAAAGAAAGAAAGGAAAAAAGAAAGAAGAAAGGCTTTTTGTCACTTTCACCATTCTGTGCCTGGACGGTGGATGATAAATGACTTACGTAGACATGAGTAATACAAAACCGCACCAGTGCATTGTGGGTAGGGCCAATCACAAGAGTCCCCCTTGATCAAATTGACCTGAACATGGCAGAAAAAAGGACCAAATAAAGAACTGATAACGTAATAAAACTGGCTAGCTTCACTGGGTTCGTTCCACAGTCCAAAAACGTGCACATTCGGTGGATGGGACGCCCTTAACTAACCTCTACATGTGATTAAATAGTGTGTGAACAGCCGTGGATCGGTTCAGCATCAGTGAGTGTGTGTGTGTGTGTGTGTGTGTGTGTGTGTGTGTGCTCCACAAAACAACAGGATGCCACCATTAGCACAATTAGCCTCACCGTGGACATCACACTTGATAGTTAGGAAAACTAATTTTGACCATCAGCGCGGTGGTAAATATTTACACCACCACTTTCGATAATGTTCTGCAAACGGATGTCTCCAACCAGTCGTATTTACTCTTTTTTTCCCCCCCTCCAGGTCAAATATTTCGTTCTTAAAACCCTTTTATTTTGATAACAATGAAAGAACGCATTTCTTTTTTGTTGTTTTTGCTTTAAAGGAAGGACGTTGCCCCGATTGTCGCCAGAAACAATGCGCATTTATTTTCAAAGTTATCAATTAAAAAAAAAAAAAAAAAAAATTAAATCAAACGGGATCTATTTCAGATACACCTCCCGGATAAGTGTAGCAGATCCACAAAAGACCTTCGTTTCTAATTAATAGGCAATAGACGGACCTCTGGGCCAAACCAGGAGGACCCTGCGAGGGGCTATGCGGACACCGCTATGGAGTTTCCCAGTGAGTTATGGACAAGTCGTCATGGTTTTTCTTCCCCCCCTCCTCCTCTTTACACTGCCTTTAGTCTATTTTCACAGGTGGGGTCTGCACGCACGGGTTGATGTTTAATCGCTCGCCGCTGCGCGTAAAAAAAAAGGGCGCCTCCTCGTCCTTGCGGGTTATCACGTCGCTATATCCTTTGCGGGGGGAGTAAATAAAAGGTTTCGCAGTGATGCAAAGTCTGGTGGGGAGCCGGTCCTCGCCAGCAGCTGCTGCAGCTCTTTGCCTGGACACGGCAGTGGCGCCGCGCACCGCGACGGGTTCGTGCGTAAAAGGATCCGATCCGCGCCTTTGAGGGGAGTTATTGGGAAAAAAAAAAAAAAGGAAAACAAAAATTGGGAATTCCTTTTTTATTTTCCCCTTTTGTTCTTGTTTTTGGGGAGAAAATTCTTTCACGATGTTTTTAAACGATGCGCCACCTGATCTCGAATGTTGCAGAAAACGGGTAGAGGTAAGTGCGCCCGAGGGACATTTTGCGCAGAGGGATTCTCACATTTTACAGCATGTTTGCACTGCTGCTGGTTTTTAAATGCATTTAAGAGTCTTCTGTGGGGTGCGCAGACATTATTTAACGCGCGCGCGGGGCCGTGGGTTCCTTGGATTGAGGCTGTGTGCTTTGCGCAAAGCTGTGCCAAATTCCACATCTCAACAGATTTCAGGACTCAACTACTGGCTTTTTATTGACTCCATCTGCACTGTTGTCATTTTAACGTGCGTGGAGATCTAAAGAACGGGTATTTTTGAGGAGGAGGATCTGTGATCTGTCATTCTTCGGGAGTGTGACACAGCAGTTTGGAGTTGCGCTGACTGCAGCGTTTCGGGCGACCGCTGCGCGCTCCTTTTAGAAGAAATGGCTAAATGCCCACGGCTGTGGAAAGCCGAGCAGGAAAGTCATCTGATTGTGGCTCATTTGACCCAAGTCTGCAGCCGGTCACGGGAAAACGCGCTTGGAGGAGACATTTAGAAGCAGCTATTCTGGAGTGTGAGCTTTATCTTCTGAGAAGCAGTTGGTTGAAATAACACATTGTTGAAGGCATCGTCTCACGTGTGCTCGCGGCCCATCTTTTAAAAGCACCTGTCACATACCTGGGGTGAAGCGCTGCCATTATCTGCTGCACCGCCACTTGTGGGCCGCAGCTTCCAATTTAAAATAGCAACATGGTTTTGGCAGCGGCCGTTGAACTTTTATGTTGGCAATAGTCCTGGATGGCAAATTCCACCACCTTGGTGAGAACGTTTAGAGGGAGAGAGAGAGACAGAGAGAAAGAGGGAGAGGGAGAGACCCGTCAGTGTACACACAGTTGGGATTCGTGCATTCTCACGTAGGCCCTGGTGGAGGTGAAAGGGGTCACACATAATCCCCATGTGGAGTCACACACTTATCCAACAAAGTGGTCGGGTTATAGGGAATGACACATCAGAAGGAAGAGCGCCGTGATGCGACCTTGGCGTCAGAGCCCGAATGGTTAATCTGCCGAGCTGCTGGGGGCATCGTTAAAACCGTCAGTGATGATGTGAAATAAATGTAAATGGACGTGTCTTGAGAAAAGAACAAAGTGCCCTTGTTGGTTTGTAGGGCTGCCCTACTTGGCTCATAGGAGACTGGTCCTGCACAGGGTTTCTCCCTGTTGAAATGGGTCCTGTATGGGTCTGTAAATCTATATCTCTATTTAAATCTCTCTCTCTCTCTCTCTCTCTCTCTCTCTATCTATACTGTAAAAAGCTTGTTTTCAAAAGTTCATTAGGCTCGGTAAGCTGATCGATCCACCAGCTCTAACTAGACAGATCAGAAACCTTTTTTTTTTCGGTATACATACATACACACACACACACACACACACACACACACACACACACACACACAAATCCTGTTGCACTCTAGAAAATAAAAGCCGCTCTGCTGCCAAAGCGATTGTCGATTTGTTTGCACACGGTTGACAGTAAAGTGAGTCAAACTATGGACACAAGCGGTTGGACACGTTGTATAATGTCGCCCCCGCAGGACGTGCTGGGCAAGAACAGGGCACAGAGCTTAAGCCGATTAACCGTTTTGACCTCTTCGAAGGCTCAGTGGACCCGCTGGTCACGGTATTTTCATTCTTGACATTATTCGCTGTCCCTCAGCCTTCAGAGTGAGCGCGACCCTTCTGGGTGTTCAAGGTCTGCCTCCTAGTTGGAGCGAGAACAGCGGGAAGATCAACCCGTCGCGGGGAACCGACGGCTCGATATCCACATGACCCCCAAACCCTTCAAGGGTTAGGGCTGGAGCCCGCGTCTCTGTGTTTTGTGCGACGGGATTCTTACAAACCAGATCTAAATAAGAACCAGGTTGCACAAATGGCTTTTTGTCACTGTGCGGTGGTGGCGACGGCAGCGTCTGTTCAGGAAATCGGAATGTCACATGGATAATCCACAACACTGAGATACTGTATTAGACCTAACGCACACCCCTTCCCCCCGCGTGATTCCTCGAAGGAGGTGAATAAATTGTAACAGACAGGGCTTAAAAGAAAAACTTGTACAGTCAGCGTTTCCTGCCCCTAGCAAATGCTACCGTGATAGAAAAATATTTGTTTTAGCTAATTCGACGTCCTGAAGCGTCTCACCTTCCCGAAAACATACCTATAAATGCAGAGGCATAAAGACATAAAGTAAATCAAAGAGATGTAGTAAGAGAGATGTAATGGGATTGTTAATGTGTGTTTGTGTTGTTGTGTTTGTTTCTGGGATGACAGGATTGCTTGCCTTCCTGTTGATCGTGTTGGAGTGGACCCGGCCAAGCCTGCCATCGCCCCTGAGACCCATCTGTGACCTGAGAGTCCTCAACCATTTCATCAAGGAGGCCCAAGACGCCGAAGCCGCCATGGTGAGCGTTAACGTTGGGAAAAAAACGAAGGAAAAAAGAGCTGTGACGCTAACGAGTTTGTGCCCGCTAACGTGACGACTCTGACTCTCTTTAGAAGACCTGTAGAGAGGGATGCACCCTGTCAGAGTCTGTGGTCGTTCCCCAGACAACAGTGGATTTTGACGTCTGGGAGAAGAAAAACGTAAGAAGAAAACGTGTTTGTGTTTAATTCCTTGCTTGTCTTCGGCATTCACCTCTTTTACTCTCTTTGGCAAGGCATCAGCGAAGGCCGAGGAAGTGCAGTCTGGCTTGTGGCTCCTACAGCAGGCCTTCAACTTCCTACGGACTTCTGTCACCAACGCAGCCCTGCACAGCCACATAGACAACGCCGTCCGAAACCTGCTCAGCGTCAACGCTGTGCTGCGCAGCCTCAACATCCAGGTGAGCTAGCGGCGCGACCGTCGGCGCTACCGTCTCGCTACGGTACCAACCAGTGCACACTGGTGCTAGTTTGTTCTCCAAGCCCTGGTTTGGAAACTTTTGGTTGTTTTCAGCATCATGTCGGCAGAACTCAGTCCTCCAAAGGTGCCTCAGAGGTATCAGGTGATTGGCCAAAAATGTGGGGTGGGCGTGGCCAACGCAGAAAACTAGGGGGAAAAGTGTGTCACAAACGACAGTCGGAAAGGCCTATGGAAACTTTAGCAAGTTTTTTTTGACATTTTGTATGGCTTTCCACTTCTGACCTCGCTTTTATCTCTTCCTCTCGTTAAGGAATTTACCCCACAAGCCAACGGGGCCGAGATAGAGGGAACGTGGCGGGCGTCCTCGGCAGCGGAGCTGCTCCAGGTCTACGTCAACTTCCTGCGAGGCAAAGCGCGCCTCCTCCTCCTGGACGCGCAGGCCTGTCAGCAAGATGTCAGCTGATGCCGGCTGACATTTCCACCACGGGGGAAAGATAGTGTTTCCGAAAGGGCGAAGGAGGGACGTGACGCCGGTCGAGCCGCGAGCTGTCGGCTGGAAGTGGTGGGAACAGAGGAAGAGAAGGGTCCTCACGCTGAGGAGAGGCAGGCGCGGAAAGAGAAAAAAGATAAAAGGACGGTCCAACGAGACACGAAAGCACCTGAATGTAGAATCATGGATTTGGAGAAGCACATTCTGATCAGAGTTAACCCAACGGGAAGCACTGCTCCTGTCGCTGTTCTACCGGCACTCACTTGCACTTTGTGTGTGAATGCACTTTTGCATTTAAGACTGCATGCGTGATTTCCTGGGAATCTAACCCCATATTCACCTCTTCAGTGAAAAAAATCCCAAAAAAAACAAAACAACAACAACAAAAAAAAAAACTAAAAACCAAAGCTAACGCACGGAAATTTAAGGCCGGTGAAGTTGCGAGACGGGGACACTAGGGTGCAGAAAACGCGAACTTTTCATCCACAAGCCCGAAACGACACCTGGTGTGACGCCAGTCCCACCGAAACATGACTCACTGCTTTTTTTTTTATTTGAGTACATTTTGTAATGCAATATTTATACACTTTTATACTGTTGCGCAACTTTTTGTGGGCTCGTGCTGTTCTTTTTTTAAAGGTGGTTAAAAGGTCAACTCGAGAGGATGAGATTGGCGAGAGAGGCTGCGTTTCGTGGGAAAATGCCATTTCGTGTCACAAGTTTAGCAGAATCTGACGCCAATGCCGTTTCCTCGCTCCGTCAGAGCCCATTTCAGGCAATTAGTTTGCCCTGGGAACTTGAGACGAGTTCAGTCTTCTTCCTTGTTTTTTCCCCTCACTTTTACGTCTTGTTGTGCATTTTTCAAGGATGTTTGTACATGTTTTGTTTCCTGTTGTTTCTGACTTGGTTTGTCCTATCACTGTATGGTTTGCTATTTAAAATGCCAAATGTTTTTCTTGGGTGAAGATACGATAGATGGAAACACAACAAGGGGAAGTCTGTCGGTTTTGTTCGTCATCTCTCTCTCGCTCACGTCTGTGGAGTTAATGAGCTCGATTACTCGAGGTGAATGAGA
The DNA here is from genome assembly GCA_000180735.1 of Tetraodon nigroviridis. Classification (NCBI taxonomy): domain Eukaryota; kingdom Metazoa; phylum Chordata; class Actinopteri; order Tetraodontiformes; family Tetraodontidae; genus Tetraodon; species Tetraodon nigroviridis. The sequence goes on along the minus strand of CAAE01009425.1, from coordinate 118,276 downwards.
CATTTTTATTCAAGAAGAGCAGAATAACATGCTCAAAATATACTTCGCATTCCAACAAATGTACATTTTATGTGAAAAAATGTATGACCACAAGAAATTCAAAGGCCTTGTAACATTTTAACAACTACTGACATCTAGTGGACAACTACTAAAACAACAACCAGTTTAACATTTTAAACAATCTTTATTCTGAATATTTATTTTACAATATGAACACACTTCACCTTTAAGCGCCACAACATAGGCCTTTAAAGACATTTAAACATTTACATCTGGCTCAGCCATGGTTACGTCACCGTCACGCTGAGCATGGCAAACATAGCTGATGTGTTTGAGGCACGCAAACATGACACTTCAACAAATAAATCAAAGATTGTGCGAGGTGGAGCAGCTTTTAGGGATCAACATAGTCCAGGGATGATCCTCTTCGCTCTCTTCTGCCTCTGGGGTTACGGAGGAACAAAGCCCGTATTTAAACCGGACCTCTCTGCACACACACACTTCCACCTCATTGTGGGTCTGGGTAGAAAACCTTGATATGGATGGCAGAGTTGTTGCGCGTACGCGTCATGGGCTCCCTGGCTTCATCGGGGTCGTCGGGTTCCAGATCGTCCACGAGCTCCACCGTGGAGGTGTTCGCCGCCAGCTGCAGTGCCCCCTGACTGCTGGCCTGCAGCTGGAGGGCGATGTTGATGGCCCTGTTGATGGCCAGGCCCAGGCCGTGGACGCAGATCTCCCTGTGGCCGCCTCCTTCCAGCAGTTTCTGACAACGTGCCAGCTGAGCCCGGAAATCGGTCTTCATGTTGACGTAGACGTCGTTCCGCCTCTTCGGGAGCTTCCGAGGTAGGCGCTTCCGGAGGGTGTACTCCACCGGGTCAATGTCCACAGCCGCTGGGGTGGGCTCTGCGTGTAACGGCGCAGACTGCGGGACAGTCGACATTCCCGGGTTCCGTGGCTCCATCAAGTTTGTGTAGCTTTATGGGCTGAATCACCAGCTGGGAAAAAGAAACATCACAATAGAATTGTGCGTTTGTATGAAGACCAAGTAGGAGGTTCTAACGAAGGAGCCACTGTTCTATAATCTAAAAATATTTCAATATAATGTGGTTGTGAATATTTTTTACAGCATAGAAATATAAAAACGATATCATATAAATACAACGATATAAACAGAGCTACAAACAATAACTGCAACATTACAAGCATTTGCAACAACAGTGTTAATGCGCAGAGAAAAAATATAACAGCAGTGATCTAAAATGAGCCGTGTTCTTTAACTTTATATCCGAGTAAACAGGATAGAAACTTAACTTTGTACCTGCAATGAAAGAGTACCTCACTGTTCGAAACCAAGAAGCTACCTGCGGCTAACGCTAACGCATCGATCATACATGCACATCCCGTAATATTACAGTAACGAGAACGAACATATGCGTGATTTCAAACAAGTCGTTTACTAATAAGATAAACAATTTACCTTTCAGAATAACTTTATAGAAAAACAAGACTTCTTCACAGTCGCGTTACAAGTAACACAGTTAGCCAACATTGATTTAGGTAACCCGGAAGTAGTACCGCAAGAAATGAACGTCATTCTCGCGACGCCTCCGTGGGAGAAAAACACCGCCCTCCTGTGGTAATAACTGGAATTGCACATCAGTGAAATCCAGATCTTGGGAAAAAAATAGAGGAGAAATTACAAACAAAACCTTCTGGTTAAAGGTTTTTAGGTAAAATAAAGAACTTTTTAGATTTTTTAATGTTCTGGATATCAGCATTTCCACGCAGAGTGAAAAATATTGTCAGAAAAAACTTTTTTCTTTTCTTTTTCTCTTTTTTTTTAACAATGTTGCATTCTTTTTCTCTTATACCCACCCCCCAGAAAACGTCTCAAACAAAGATCACTAACATGAAACAAACAAAAGCTTAACTTTTTCCAGTTCACATTACCAGTTTGTCCACTTATACAGAACCGAAAGTGACTTCAACCAGAGCTGAAAGCTGTTACTAATAGTCAAGGATTATTTGTTTCCAAAAGGAATTTTTGACTTTTTTTTTTAATTTTTTTTTAATTTTTTACTATGCCTTGATTGTCTGTTATTGTCTGCCTTCCTTCATTTTATTGTAAACCGAAAAGGGCTTGTATTTTTACAATCGCAGAAGGATCTAGAAGTGTTGATCTACTAAAATGGAAACCGGAAGCAAGAATGTAAGTGTTCACATGCCCATCGAAGAAAAAACAGGATGATCATGACCATGATCATAATTCTGTTTCAAATTGTTTTTTAAACGTTTTTATTTCCTTTGATATAAATGGAGGTTTCTGAACCAACTGGTACAAAGCTGGTCAGGGACGAAATGCG